>JALPQI010006572.1:0-57296 GCA_025490895.1 Thaumatotibia leucotreta | reverse complement strand
AAATACGTTTCTCGTTTTCCGGCCCAAACATTAAAATAATGTATTAATAATAATATGAGTCGTCTCAATTTACGTGCCTACTGTTTCAAATATCCAACCGGGCCTTACCTAATAGTAATTTTTAATTTTAAATGCAAATTTACTAAAATCAAATAAATTCTTTTGTTTCAGTTTCCTATTCAAATAAGAAGACTGTGAAATAGTGTTAAGTTATTTGCAATAATAAGAGTGAAAAATATTTTTATTTAGCACTACGGTGCACTGTTTCAATTATTTAATTATGTATTGAGTAAGTTGGGTCAAGTAATACAATGTATTAAAATATAATGGTTATTTAATTTTAACATTGTATTGGTACTTATTATCGGGCAATGAAAACAAATTGAAAATCCTTAAACTAGTACGTAGACGTAATAACTACGCCAAATCGTAAAATTTTCTTATTATTGTTCATTTGCGTATTTTTAAACACTCATCCGTTCAATTTGAAGGAAATAATACATACGAGTTTCTCAATTTTAACGTTTATTATAATTATTATAGTAGATCCTCAATGGTAAGTACCTACTGATATATTTTACAGGGTGCTAAAAATAAGTTTATTCGCACTGCCACTGAGATTTGGGAAGCAGAATAAGCACCTTAGTGGTTTTTTTAGAAGTAAATTGAAGCTTCAGAACTAACAGTGAACTATAAGTAGTTATAATACCATTAATACATGATTAATACCTAGCGCCTAGTAGGTACCTACGTATTTTCAATAAAAATTGACCTCTCTGAAACTTACAAAAACCTCCAAGGGGACAAACCTCGCAGGCAACGGAAATGCTCTTATTTAGTCCTCTGGTAGTCAAATTGAAGGATTTTAAATTTTTTACGCATCCTTAAATACGCGATTTGCATACAAATTGTATGGAATAGGTATATATGTGTCAGGCGAAACCTTAGCTGACTGTTGAACAGTTAAATGTTGCTGTTTGTATACCTACACAATGTTCTGTATTTATCTACTTCAAATACATTGCAGATTATTTTTATACTCATCCACGTCACCATCCTGTTAGCGTTGCTTTATCGATGGCAAATTCTGGACTTTTTTAACAATAAGAATGTTTGGGCGGCCGTGGCGATGTTACATTGTTTCACGATGGTCTCCGGGTATACGTGGAATAAAATGAGAACTCCCGTGTTTTGCCATAAGACGAACGAAGGCCCAGTTCTTATCAGCAATGGACAGAATAAACAATTTTTGGCGGAGAGTTACATTATGGCTGTTTTGAGTATCCTTTCTAGCTTATAGTTAAGTATTTTCATATATTACCACATGAGAAGTCCTTTGCAGTAGGTTGACCAGTGGGGCTGTATGATGGTTAAATTTTTCTTTTTTACAATCGACTGTTGTATTGTAGTGAAAGCACGAGCCACGATAAACAAACACTCAACCATTACAGGCCCAAAGAGATTGTGCGAATGTCGAAAATTCGATGCAACTGGGTATTGATTGAACTCAAATTGAGGCAAAATCAGTTGATTCGAATTTACGATTTTCGGTGGCCGCAATGGCTGCAGTCAGGGCTGCTGTTTGACCGGGTTTACCCGGATTTGTCCTAGAGAGCTGTCCGGAGAAAACCCGGACCTTTTCATATGACTAAACTTTCTAGAACTCTCTGTTTTTTTGTCACAATTCAAAGTTGAACTTTTAGTATTCTTTTTCGATTTCACACGCTTTAAAGGCTCGTGTCCCATTTTTTTCTATAATATATCTACACCAAATATCAATTTTAACGCAACCCTACAACACTCACGATTAGAATAATAATAAAAAATTTACATTTCATCAGCATTTTCGTAAGATATTTCAGTTTAATTGATGAATTTCGGCATTTTCATGAAAATTAAGAATTGTTTTTGGATACGTACATGAGACTTAGGCCCTTTTTATTGGGCAAAGTAAATAGTAGCTATATGACCCCACTTTTTTGCTATTTCGTTTGTCCAACCATGTGCCAAACACCCTGTATAGAAAATTAATTCGCGTATTTATTTTGATAATTCGTTGGACACTACGCCACAGTGCTGCCATCTCACTGCCCCATAGTGACGGAAGATGTATTATTGTACTGCAAAAGTGGGTAACTATACTGCCTATGTGAATTATGAAGCCCAGCCCTCACGCTCGGCTTATTTGAATATTGAATATACTGAACGCTGGAATTCGCTCGGTGCACTGTTTTCTCACAGCTTGGCTTACGGCCTCCTACCCTGTATAGATGACATAGATTTTGGCATATTTTTTTTCTGTGAATAGTCGGCCCTCCCGCGGCGAGGCCTAATTACTCGAGCCCCTGGAGTGAATTTTCGGGCATTCAACCTTCTGCTGGGTCGGTCTTTGGCCTCCCAGCTTAAAGTTCGCCCTTCGGGCTCGCTTAAAATACTTGGGATTATTAGTTTTTACCCCAGCACACCGCCTTCTTCTATTATTTTCAAACCGTGAATATCTCGAGTCAAACCATGGCGATAAGTTTTGCATACACTGACGCTTACTGCCACGCTTTCAGGCCGCGGGGGCCACGGTCGTTTAGACCCGCCGCCCGTGTCCAGTGCCGCGGTCGAAATGACTACAGCCTCAGGAAATTTAGTTGTCCGGTTAACTTAGGGCAATCCATCCTACGATGATGTAGGTACGATGCTCTAAAGCTTCATCTTAATTCTTATCGTCAACTCTATACTTACCTACATGTTACGGAAGCATGTTTTTTTCGAATTATTGGCGTTTTGAAATACGATTATCATTTTTGCTTGCTGAGGGAAACCACATTATTTTACTACCTTTGCAGATATTAAAAATTTAAACGATAGGTAACTAAACCATTTCCTTGCTACACCGAAGTTTGTCTATTAATCTAAAAGCTTATCACAATTGAAACGACTAATTCTAAGAAACCTATTTACCGGACTGCTAAATGCATTAGAAATGAAAATTAACACAAATCACCGAACAGCACGCGTGCGAAGTCGCGGGTACAGCTAGTATTAAAATAAACTAAAAGTAACACAGGAAGGAAGAATACATGTATGATTGAGCATTACTCATGGCTAATGGCTCAATGAGTTTTTGGGTACAGGCGACGTCAAATATCGAGGGTTGCGTAGTGAAATGAAACTTCTATTGGGTACGAGATATTTTTTGATTGCAATAACAACCTCACGTAAGTCAAAAAACGGTTTGCTTAACTTGTCGGGTTTCACAACGCAACCCTCGACATATCTTCAGTTTATGAGCCAAAAATGTATTTGCAAGACTGTTGCATTGATATTAAGGTCGTATAGATATATTTTTGACACCTAAACCGTAATAAGTACCAATTCTGTTCGTCATTTAATTTAAATTAATTATTTAATTATGTATTGAGTAAGTTGCGTGAAGTACCTAATATAATGTATTAAACATATATTGGTTATTTAATTTTATCATGGTAGCGGTAGCATTGGTACTCACTACCTATCGGGCAATGAAAACAATTGAAAAATCTTAAACCATAATCTAGTATCTACGTAGACGTAATAAGTAGGTAATAATTATGCCAAATCGTAAAATGTTCCTATAATTGTTAATTTGCGTTTCTTTATACCTACACTCAACCGTTCAATCTGAAGAAAATAATACAAACTAGTTTCACAATTTTAACGATTATTATAGTAGACTATCTTAATGGTAAATTTCTACTGATATATTTACAGGGTGGCTAAAAAATAAGTTCATTTCCATTGCCAGTGAGATTTGGGAAGCAGAATAAGCCCGTTATTTTTTTTAGAAGTAAATTGAAGTTTCAGAACTAGTAGTTATAGTACCTAGCACCTAGTAGGTACTTATTTGCAATAAAAAATCGATCCTTCTGAAACTTATATAAACCTCTTATAGGGGAACCTCGCAGGCGACGGCGTAAAGGCTCTTATTTTTTGGCCACTTATAGTTTTCCTCTGGGTCAAAGTGAAGGACATTTAATTTTTTGCGCATCCTTAAATACGCGATTTGCATACAATTGTATGGAGTAGATACATGTGTCAGGCGAATACCTTGCTTGACTGTTGAACAGTTAAATATTGTTGTTTGCTACACAGTGTTCTATATTTATTTACATCAAATACATTGCAGATTATTTTTATACTCATCCACGTCACCATCCTGTTAGCGTTGCTTTATCGATGGCAAATTCTGGACTTTTTTAACAATAAGAATGTTTGGGCGGCCGTGGCGATGGTACATTGTTTCACGATGGTGTCCGGGTATACGTGGAATAAAATGAGAACTCCCGTGTTTTGCCATAATACGAACGAAGGCCCAGTTCTTATCAGCAATGGACAGAAAAAACAATTTTTGGTGGAGAGTTACATTATGGCTGTTTTGAGTATCCTTTATAGCTTATTTATTTATGAGAATTGCTTTGCAGTAGGTACGTAGACCAGTGGGGCAGTATGATGGTTAATTTTTTCTTTTTTACAATCGGCTGTTGCATTGTAATGAAAGCACGAGCCACGGTAAACAAAAACCAGTCAGGCTCACAGAGAGTGCGGGATTATTCCCACCTGTTACCACCAACTTTACACCAGTGGTAACAACTGGGAATTTTTTTCCCACTAGTTGCCACTAAAATATTTGGTTAGTTACTAAAATAATTAGTTTTGGTGGTAACAGTTGGGAATTTTAATTCCCAGTTGTTCCCAGTGGTAACAGGTGGGAAAAAAAAATCCCAGTTGTTACCACTGGTGTCAAGTTGGTGGTAACAGGTGGGAATAACCCAGTGCGCGAATGTCGAAAATTCGATGCAACTGGGTATTGATTGAACTCAAATGGAGGCAAAATCAGTTGATTCGAATTTACGATTTTCGGTGGCCGCAATGGCCGCAGTCAGGGCTGCTGTTTGACCGGGTTTACCCGGATTTGTCCTAGAGAGCTGTCCGGAGAAAACCTGGACCTTTTCATATGACTAAACACCTCATCGAATTTAGTCTTTACCGGCATTATTGTGAAGGTACAAGATGTTTTCTAGAAAGTAGAATTTCTAGAACTCCTGTTTTTTTATCACAATTCAAAGTTGAACTTTAGGCTTGTATCCAATTTTTTTCTATAATATATCTACACCAAATATCAATTTTAACGCAACTCTACAACACTCACGATTAGAATAATAATAAAAAAATTACACTTCATCACCATTTTCGTAAGATATTTCAGTTTAATTGAATTTCGGCATTTTCATGAAAATTAAGAAAATATTTTTTTTTTCGGAAACATGACACTTAGGTTAGGCCCTTTTTATTGGGCAAAGTAAATAGCAGGTATATGACCCCACTTTTTTGCTATTTCGTTTGTCCAACCATGTGCCAAACACCCTGTATAGAAAATTAATTCGCGTAGGTATTTATTTTGATAATTCGTTGGACACCGCTGCTGCCATCTCACTGCCCCATAGTGACGGAAAATGTGTCAAAAACCCTCATTATGTACTGCAAAAGTGGGTAACTATACTGCCTATGCGAATTATGAAGCCCTCACGCTCGGCTTATTTGAATATTGAATATACTGAACGGTCGAATGGCTCGGTGTACTGTTTTCTCACAGCTCGGCTTACGGCATCCTACCCTGTATAGATGACATAGATTTTGGCATATTTTTTCTGTGAATAGGTCGGCCCTTCTGCGGCGAGGCCGAATTACTCGAGCTCTTCTGCTGGGTCGGTCTTCGGCCTCCCAGCTTAAAGTTCGCCCTTCGGGCTCGCTTAAAATACTCGGAATTTTTAATTTTTGTTCCAGAACACCGCCTTCTTTTATTATTTTCGAACCTTTTCTGAATATTACTCTTGGATCTCTCGAGTCAAACCATGGCGATAAGTTTTGCATACACTGACGCTTACTGCCGCGCTTTCAGGCCGCGGGGGCCACGGTCGTTTCGACCCGCCGCCCCCGCCGGTGGCCCCTCCCTGGTGACCAAGAGTGGTACTTTGACGGACCCCCTCCCCCTCTAAACAGGTCACGTAGTATGGGTATGTTCCCTTAGGGCAATCCATCCTACGATGATGTACGATGCTCTAAAGCTTCATCTTAATTCTTATCGTCAACTCTATACTTACCTATCTACCTATGTTACGGAAACATGTTTTTTTCGATTGATTGGCGTTTTGAAATACGATTATCATTTTTGCTTGTTGAAGGAAACCACATTATTTTACTACCTTTGCAGATATAAAAAATTTAGTGTAGTATTTGGAATTTAACTAAACCATTTCCTTGCTACACCGAAGTTTGTCTATTACCTAATCTAAAAGCTTATCACAATTGAAACTACCAATTCTAAGAAACCTATTTACCGGACTGCTAAATGCATTAGAAATGTATAGGTAACACAAATCACCGAACAGCACGCGTGCGAAGTCGCGGGTACAGCTAGTATTAAAATAAACTAAAAGTAACACAGGAAGGAAGAATACATGTATGATTGAGCATTACTCATGGCTAATGGCTCAATGAGTTTTTGGGTACAGGCGACGTCAAATATCGAGGGTTGCGTATTGAAATGAAACTTCTATCGGGTACGAGATATTTTTTTATTGCAATAACAACCTCACGTAAGTGTCAAGTACTTAGTACTTATTTAAAAAAAACCGGCCAAGAGCATGTCGGGCCATGCTCAATGTAGGGTTCCGTAGTTTTTCAAAAACGGCAGGGCCGATTATGTTGGAAATACATAGTTTTATTTTAAAGTCTTATAAGCCCACTATTCATGATTTTTTTCACGGAGGACACAATTTTTTTTTCTTCTGGAGCGATTATCTCCGAAAATATTGACTTTAGAAAAAACTTTCTTTTAAGACTCTTATTCTATTTAAGAGACCTATCAATGATACCCCACACTATAGGATTACTATTATTAATATGTAGGTACCTATACCTGTACCAAATTGCAGAATTCTAGTACTAACGACAGGCGGACATGGCGAAACTATAAGCGTTCCGTTTTTGCCATTTTGGCTACGTAACCCTAAAAACAGTTTGCTCGACTTGTCGGGTTTCACCACGCAACCCTCGATATAATCTTCAGTTTATGAGCCAAAAATTTGACACCTAAACCGTAACGATATCTTTCACGTCGACTGTACATCCAAAAGACTGTAATATCACTATCAGTTAAGTACCAATTCTGTTCGTCATTTAATTTAAATTAATTATTTAATAGTGGATCTACTTTTTCTTATACCGCGCTTCAGGGAGTTAGGGTTGGAAGTTAACTCTAGTAAGTGTGAGTTTTTCCCTTGCAGCGCTGGTTCTCTTTCTTCCTTCTCCTCATTTGGTGATTTGCTTCCGGGTTTGAAAGTGTTGTCGGTATTGAACTTTAATCTATTGGGTTTACCGATCTTCCCCGAAGCGATCCCTAATGCTTTCGAGGAGAGGAGGTCGATGTTGTTAGCTGCCGGGGAAAACTTGCGAAAGCTTTCAGCCCACGTGGCGTTGACTCTGCTCAGAGTTTGCTTCGCTGTCCCAAAGCTTACGTATTTTTTAAGAACTGTCCCGTCTTGGCTATATCCTGAACACGTTAATGCTTTCGACGGTGCTTTGAAAGAGAACGTGGAATGCCTGCTGAATGTTTCCCTCAACGCAAGCCAGTGGGATTTGGCTTCTTTGCCAGTTCGCGATGGTGGATTGGGTATACGGCGCGCACGGGATGTGAGCCTGCCGGCTTTCTTGGCTTCGGCGAGTGGGGTTACGGGCCTTGTCACTCAAATTCTTTTTTATTTTAATTTTTTTTTTATTTTAATTTATTTAGAAACAAACAGTCTTAAATAACATATGAGTGACTTAGCTAATAGCTACAAATTATTTTACTAACAGACCTATAGTTTCCTGATGTACAAATATCAACGTAATATAAAAGTAAGTTGTAGTTGTTAATAACAAAGTGTCAAGAGAAAATAATAATAATAAAAACTATAATTAACAAGTAAGTAAGATATTATTTTAACAATGATAAAATGATTCTCTTAAAGGTGCCTAAAGAACTGCCAAACAAATCTGCGTCCATGCATTTTTCATTGTATTGCTTACATGTACGAACAATATATGAATGCCGAGCGTGTTTCGTTCTGCTGTTAGGAATGCTAAATAATGCCTTATTTCGACAACTGCGTTCATATCTACGGGGGACACGTAAACCAATTTTATGTAATAAATCGGGAGCGTCTACAATATTATTCATAATTTTGAATAAAAATACCAAATCGGTACAAGAACGCCTAAGTGTAAGCGGCTGGATATTATGATTCGCAGCCGAGGAAGCATAGTCTACGTAGTTACCACCCACTCTAAATTCTAATGCCTTTAAGAACTTTTTCTGAAGTCTCTCAATTCGAGTCTTATGGACTTTAAAGAAAGGATTCCACACTACAGAGGCAAATTCCAGTCTACTACGAATGTAACTATTATAAAGAAGTTTATAAGTGACAGGTTTCCGAAAGGGTTTTGCCACGCGTAGAACAAATCCCAATTGTTTGTAAGCCTTGTTTAAGATATGGTCAATATGAGGATTGAAGGTTAGTTTTGCGTCCATTAATACACCTAGGTCACGTATGTTATACTGTCGCGTTAGAGTGTTACTACAAAGTTGGTAATTGAAAAATATAGGATCCCTTTTCCGCGTGAAAGTAATAACAGTACATTTGTCTTTATTTAAGAACAGATTATTTTTAGTGCAATAATGTTCAAATCTAATTAAATCTTCCTGTAGAAGAGCACAGTCGACGTCTGTCTTAATAACCCGAAATATTTTAGTATCATCTGCGTATAAAAGAGCTTTTGAGTTTGTTAAACAGTCTGTGAGATCATTTATATACAAGATGAACAATAATGGGCCCAAATGGGATCCTTGAGGCACACCAGAAGTTATTATTTTGAAGACAGATGAAAAACCACCGAGTACAACACTTTGGGATCTATTTTCTATATAAGATTTTACCCACCGAAAAAGATCGCCGTGGACGCCAAGGTTCCAAAGTTTCAACAAAAGTGTATTATAAGAAATTTTGTCAAACGCTTTAGCGAAGTCTGTATATATTGCATCAACTTGGTATTTATTATCCAATGCGTCTCGTATTACTTCACTAAAGGACAAAAGATTGCTCTCCACACTTCGACCTTTATAGAACCCATGCTGATTCGGATTAATATGTCGTCGGACAGCGTGTGATAATTGGGTATGTAAAGTTTTTTGAAGTGGTGTAAATTATATTTTATTTGGATGATAGGCTTCCTAAGGATCACGAAAAACCAGTTATTTTATTTTTATAACTATTAATTTATCATTAATAATTATTTATAATATTTTTAATTTATGGCTCACAAGCTCAACGACTTTTGCGCTACTGAAAATTAAAAAAAACACATGATGGTTGTCAAATATGTCATTGTCAAAAATAACTACGTCTTTCAACGGTTTTATTCGTTCGATTGCATTTGGTGGTTTCAGTGATTTATAGAATATTTTTAACGACCTCAGCACGAATTTTGGACTCTTGATCTTGCCGCACTACTCCATGACCCCTGCACGATATTTTGGACAACGTTTGGATCTTCCTGTGACTACCTACGCTCTGCTTTTTGGACTACGTTTTCTTGCCTTTCTGACGACCCTGGTTTTGACTATTGGACTGCTTCACGTACATCTAGATACAATGAATAGTGATAGCAACTGATTCGTGACGGAGTATTACAGAGATATGCTCATGTGCTTCGTACCCAGCTGTAAGGAATACAGACGCGACTTTCCTGACTCAGCTTTTCTATGTGTACCAAAATGTTTACAACCAACTTGGTGTCACGCGTTGGATATAAATTGCCCGAAACGGACCCTATATGTTTGTGAAGAGCATTTCAATGTGAGTGTAGTGACTATTCTATGTATCAAAATTATACTCAATAACACGTTTTTATTGTTATTATTAGTATGCGTTTTAAATATTTTTAATTAAAAAAAAACATACTAACATATCAGTAGTTATTACTACAAAATAAAATATTTTAAATGTTTTACAGATGGAAGAAGATTGCTACAAAAGCAATTCAGGAAAATTACATCTGAAAAAGAAAGCAAACCTAATAATAACTAGAACATATTTTGAATATGAGACTGTAAGTATCAATCATTATTACTACTGTAGTAACTTGATAGATTTATCAATACATAGATGTAAGGAAATACATAGATTGCGATGGTGGCCTGGTGGTCAGATGTAGGCCTTTCAATCTGGAGGTCCCCAATTCAAGCCCCAGTGTGTACTAATAAGTTATTTGGAAATTATGTATATAATGTCATTAGATATTTACTAATTGACTTTCCCTCTTCAAGTATTATTTGTTTTTTATAAATTTTTACTTCTTTACTTTCAGGATATTTTAACTGATGACAAACTCAACTATACTGTTGTAAACAACAAGGAAACAACTATAACAATCACTCCAAAAACGGTAAGAAGTTTACATTTCTGAATTTAACACTTCGGAAACCACAATTTTGAACAATGACCCAGAAACTAACAGAACCCACTAGGCAGGCAAGGACCTGAATTGCAATACCGGCATACCGCACACCACGATTGCGCCGCTAGGCGGGCACGCGGCTGAAGTCAGCAAGTCCACCTGCACGATGGTTCTAAAATAATGTTCTTATATATTCATGCCTTAGGCACTGGTCTCACCGCGAGCTACTAAGCTATGAACTATCGGCTATAAATACGAATAAAAGATACGCACTCCCGTGTAAATAAAAGAGACACGGTGATACTCGACAGCAATTAGCTATCAACGCCGGGCGAGTATCGCCGTGTCTCTTTTATTTACGCGGGAGTGCGTATCTTTTGTTCGTGTTTATAGCTCATAGTTCATAGCTTAGTAGCTCGCGGTGAGACCAGTGCCTTATATGGGTATCATCTATGGGTTGCTAATACTATGATAATAGTCTACAACACTAATAAACCTGTTTTTATTTTTTCAGCGAGAAATGTCTACCCAGACCGACATCACTATATCAAATAAATTTGTCATGGCCAAACCTTCAACAAGAAGTGTGCAAGTTTCAGCTGATATTAAGGAAGGAGCAAGTGTGGCAGAGAGTCAACCATCTTCATCAATTGCAAGCCGTTCACCAGCGTCCTCTCTGTATGAGCCCACTAGTCCTTTCTCGTCTAGCTCAACATCAGGACGTACACATATTTTAAAAGTTATTAAGGAATACCCTAAAACATAAACATAAACCTGCAAAGTAATATAATAAAAATTCAATAATTTATCGTTTTGTTTTATTTTATAAACACAAGTAAGTGTTTTCTATAGTATAGATTAATTTTAAAAATACAATCTTACCCGGTTTTAGCCGATCGTGGATTCAAAGGCATAGAAACTCTCCTTGCACAGAAACAAGTGAAACTTCTGCGGCCTCCAAGTGTTTCCTCGTCGGAAACGCCTACCAAAAAAGAAGTCATTCAAACAAAAATTATTGCTAGCTTGAGGATACACATAGAACGTGTCATAAGGAGAGTTAGAGAGTTTGCATTTCTGAAACCGCACTCAGTTATAAACCATAACCATGTGAGATTTGCAGATGAAGCTGTTCTTATAGCATGTGCTCTAATAAACCTGCAAAGTAATATAATAAAAATTCAATAATTTATCGTTTTGTTTTATTTTATAAACAACACAAGTAAGTTTTTTCTATAGTATAGATTAATTTTAAAAATGCAATCTTACCCTTCGCTATCACATTTTTAGGGTTCCGCAGTAAACGAGTGAACAGCATAATAGCTCAGTGGCCGTTAGTACTAGAAATTTGCAATGTGGTATACATATTAACTACGCCGACTATGTAGTGTATCTCCCCTAACAGATAAGTGCATTTCATTTTTTTATTTTTCTAATATTGGTATTTTTCTAATTATGGTAATTCTAGTGTGGGGTATCGTTGAATAAGTCTTTCAAAAAGAATAAGGGTCCCAAAAGACAGTTTTTTTCTAAAGTCATTATTTTCGGAGACAACTGCTTCAGGACAAAAAAAAATGTCTCCATGGATCCCTAGGTTAACCCTAAACTTTCATATACAGATACAGTGCCAAGTAAGGGTTAAAAAAATATGAAAAAAAATCATGAATAGTGTTACTTATACAATACCTACTTTAAAATAAACTATATCGAACATAATCGGCCCATAAATCCTACAATGAGCAGGGACCGACAAGCTCTTGGGCGATTTATTTTAAAAATAATATGATTATTAAGGATACACAAATGTATTATTTGCCTTGAGGGACATATTAAGTCAAATTAATAAGTATGGTAGGATAGCTTTTTTAGCGCCTACCAAACAAAAACTTAAAATACATTCCCTACCCTACACACATTCCCTATTGTGTAATAAAAAAGAACCAGGCATTGTATTTACAGTTATTGAAAAGGTTGCTGACACTAAGCAAAGATTGGTTCGGAAAACAAGTAGCAGCACACGGTATGGTATATTTTAAAGTAACAGATTTTTTTAAGACAGTATTTATTTATTCTTATCAAGACTTTAAGATATTGCATTATGTAAAATTTTTGGGTAAACTATGTCTTTCCAAAATTCTTCTGTGGCAAGTTTCTTGAATCCGCTCGATCAAATCCACTCATGTTAAAAATCAAACGGCAGTTGTTGAAAATCAAAGCGAGGGTCGTCAGAAAGGCAAGAAAACGTAGTCCAAAAAGCAGAGCGTAGGTAGTCACAGGAAGATCCAAACGTTGTCCAAAATATCGTGCAGCGGTCATGGAGTAGTGCGGCAAGATCAAGAGTCCAAAATTCGTGCTGAGGTCGTTAAAAATATTCTATAAATCACTGAAACCACCAAATGCAATCGAACGAACAAAACCGTTGAAAGACGTAGTTATTTTTGACAGTGACATATTTGACAACCATCATGTGTTTTTTTTTAATTTTCAGTAGCGCAAAAGTCGTTTAGCTTGT
Organism: Thaumatotibia leucotreta; assembly: GCA_025490895.1. NCBI lineage: Eukaryota > Metazoa > Arthropoda > Insecta > Lepidoptera > Tortricidae > Thaumatotibia > Thaumatotibia leucotreta. Next base: position 44,260 of record JALPQI010006572.1, on the reverse strand, counting down.
GAGCCATAAATTAAAAATATTATAAATAATATTAATAATAAATTAATAGTTATAAAAATAAAATAACTGGTTTTTCGTGATCCTTAGGAAGCCTATCATCCAAATAAAATATAATTTACACCACTTCAAAAAACTTTACATACCCAATTGATCGGTAACAATTTTTTCTAATATTTTACCGAATTGGCATAATTTAGAGATAGGCCTATATTTTTCAATATCTTCACTTATAGGACCCTTTGGTACAGGTGTAATCCAAGCAGTTTTCCAGATTTTTGGGACCTCCCCCTCCTTAATAGATAGCTGAAATATTTTGGTGACAGGATCCACTAAAGTATCAGCACACTTACTAATAAATAACGGATGTATACGGTCTGGTCCAGCGCCTTTATTGATATCCACGGACTTAAGATATTTAAGTACAATTTCTTTACTCAAAATGATTGTGCTGAAGTAAAAAACTGGGTTTGGTGGTGGTTCCAGATGGTCTATGTCGAGAGGTGGCTGAGTGGATTTTTCAAAGACTGATTGGAAGTGATCGTTGAACATATTACATATACTCTCCCCATCTGATAAAGAAGTACCCCTGTACCTCATTGTTTGTGGTAAACTTTTATTTGACATTGAAGACTTAAAAAATTTCCAAAAATATTTTGGATTTGAATTTATTTTATCTTCAGAACTAGCTATATAATTTTTGAAACATTCTTTTTCTACCGCTTCTGCTCTTTTTCTTAAAATTTTAAAACTTTCATAATCTAGCGGGTTACGATAACATTTCCATAATTTGTGATATTTTCGTTTTTCTTTCAAAATTTTTCTTAATGATCTGGTGTGCCATACAGGATAATTTGCGCATGAGTTTTTAGAATAATGGTGAGGTACATGTTTTTCTATTAATGTGTATAACATATTATAAAACTTAGTTACGCATTCTTCTAAATTTAAACTATTGAAAAACGCGTACCAATCAATATTTAATAACTCGGAATTTATATTATCATAGTTTGCTGAGTAGAATTTTTATATAAGAGTTTTAGCATGTTTAATTTGCGTGGTATAATTTAGTTTTAGATTTACACATAAAGCCGCATGATGCATATCTTCTGGAGTCAAAGGAAATCTGCACCTGGTGACCGTACAAAGGTCGCTACTAAATATGAGGTCAAGGACGCGGTTATTTACATTGACAATATTATTAAACTGCTTTAAATTACTGAGCGCCATAAAATCATGTATAAATTGAACTAAAAGATTACTAGACCGACTTAAGGATAGTACACCGGAACCTTCGTCTAACCATTCGGCATGAGATATGTTGAAGTCTCCAGTGATCAGAAATACATCGTGCGGGATTCGACAGCATCTTTATGGTTAGGTCCGTGCGGAATGTATACACATGCTATATTTAAATATTTACGCTGAGAAGAACTACAAATAGGGAGCGATATCCAAACACACTCCGCGTGCGCCGACGAGGGGCAGGGCCAGGCGCGGCGCAGCGGCTGCAGCTCGCGGCGCGCCGCCACCAGCACGCCGCCGCCGCACGCGCAGCCGCTCAAGGCCGACGAACGGTCGCACCTATATACCATGTACCTTTCATCGATGAATTCTCTGTCATAAAAATTCGAGGTCAGCCAGGACTCAGTGATACAAATAAAATCGTAATCGGCAAGGGCGACTTTTGAAAAGAAATTATGTGATTTAGTGCGTAGTCCCCGTACGTTCTGATAATAGCCGTTGAATACCTTATCTATCTTTACTATCCGAAAAAATATTTAATTGAATTAATTTAACTATAAGAGGTTGGCATACTTGGCATATACATATAAATAAAGTGTGTGTAATTAACAGCAGTACTATAAATGCATTATTGAGGTTGGGTGCAGTTGTTAAGGCATTCGATAATAACAAAATATAAAAACAAACATATTGTTTATTAGCATGCAAAGCGTTTCGTACTCGTAGGCGGCGGCCGTTTGTAGGTACATATAATAATACGCCGAGATAACGACAGCATTCATAGTAATGTAACGCGTGTGCAGTTCTATTCATAACCGCAGTAAACACAAAGTTAATGAATACAATGAATAGCAGTATTAGCACTAAATAGACAAGAAATAATCTGGCAGGCACCTTTAAAGGCAAAGGGTAAAAACAGAGCATATCATTGTAACAATTACGTTTAAATACGAACGTATACATATTTCCAATATATTTATGCCTATAACATTCAATTAGTCATTTTAACTTTAAAAGATCCGAATCACTATTTATCGCGAAAATTTTTGAAGTGTCGGTCTTGCGCATGAGGATCTTGCAATCGCGCGTCCATAGGTATGCATACTGCAGTTCAGCTTTCTTTTCCCTGGCGCGCTTCAAAAGCAGCTTGTTTATCGGCGTGAGGTGATCACTTATGAATAAGGCGCGAGCCGGTCCCTCCATGCCGATGTCTGCGGTGGTGAGGCCGCGACGCGCGCGCACTGCCGCCAGCAGCCGGTCCTTGCACAGCCGCCTGGTGAACTTCACTATGATCGCGGGAGGTCGTAGATCCTTCTCATTGGTACCGGCGGCCCTTTCACCCGTCGCGTCACCATCCGAGTTGGAGTCGACACGATTGGTATTTCTGCTGATAAAACGGCGGACGCGCTGTATAGAATCAACCTCGTTTCCTTCTAGATGTACACCTACTTTTTTGTAAACAGCGTCCAGTATCATTAAAAGATTTTCACCCTTTTTATACGGTATTCCAGATATCTCGACGTTATTTAATCGTGCATTTTGATCGCGCACATGCAATTCAACTTGTAGGTTATGTATTGTTTGGTTAGAATTGGCAAGTTCCGACTGTAACTTAGAAGTAGTTTTCACACTATTCTCCAAAACAACAACTCTATCTTCCAAAGTAGAAAACCGGGATTCCATCTGGGTCCATCTTGCATTTAAGGAGTCGATAGAACTGGAGATGCGCTCAATGTCTGATCTAGTCTCGTTGAACTCTGCCCTGAAACCCCTTAGCTCCTGGAGGACGGTGGACACATCCTGTGAACTGTCGGTGCCGGTACGACATTTCTGGCATCGTATTCCTGCTCTTCGATCCACGTTCATTTTTCGGTAGGTGGTTTCCACTATACCGATACACCCAAAGTGAAAATGACCACGACAACTGCCACAGTCCACACCATCATTCACTGGTTCACTACAAGTTTTACACTTCATATTAACGTTATGAGCGTTTTACATACGATGAAAATAGTTTTATTTAGTTATATTCGCGGCTAGTTAAATCGTGTAGATTCGTGCGCACAAACTGGTTTCTTATCAGCGCGCAAGACGATCGCTAACCGCGGCCGCTAAGAGCGAACTGATGATGAGCGAAATTCTTTCATTTAATGGTGATAAGGTGACCATTCCCTACTCTTTCGAGGCTCGGGAGGCTTGGACGGCTCTCAACCCGGGGGTGCCTGAACCTGAAAAGCTGGATTCTCAACGTTTGTGGGATAGCGTTAGGGTGAAGCGAATTTTCGGTGGACTTTTGGAAGCAGCTGTTGGGGTGGATCTGGCAAGGCTCAGAGCAGTGTCGGGACCGGAGGCAGGTGCTTGGCTTCAGGCCCTACCGTCTCCTCATGTGGGAACCCTCCTTGACGACAACTCTTTGCGAATAGCAGTGGCTCTCCGCCTCGGCTGCGATGTATGTGAACCTCACGCATGCATCTGCGGCACCATGGTGGAGAGTAACGGACACCATGCGTTGAGTTGCTGTCGGAGTTTAGGGAGGTTTCCACGCCACCACGCGCTAAACGATATAGTTCGGAGGGCACTGGTTTCGGCGAATGTACCGTGTGTACTGGAGCCACCCGGTCTCTGCCGTACGGATGGGAAAAGACCAGATGGTCTCACCCTGGTGCCCTGGCACAGAGGTAGGTGCCTATTGTGGGATGCAACTTGCGTAAGCACGTTTGCTCCCTCACATTTGGGGCGCACTATGCGAGTGGCAGGGGCAGCGGCTGAGTTGGCAGCGGTGCGTAAGACGGAAAAATACTCGGTGCTTACCAACTATTTGTTTGTCCCATTAGCGGTAGAAACTACAGGTTGTTGGTGTTCGGAGGCTCTATCCTTCTTTGGAGAGGTGGGACGCCGCTTGCGGGAGAGGGGTTTGGACCCCCGCTCTGGGTCGTTCCTGGTGCAGAGGCTGGCTATCGCCGTTCAACGTGGCAATGCAGCCAGTGTGATGGGCACCTTTGCACCAGGGGCTACACGGGGTGGGCTTTTTGATTAAAAAGTGTACATGTGTGTTGTTAGTTTGTAAGTTAAATTATTAGGTATTACTGCTTTTGTCATATGAAAATTGTAAAATTGATTTAATAAACGCTGTATATTATTTAATTATATATTGAGTAAGTTGATATATAGCTAGAGAGCCAGTGAACCCTGAGAGTAACGGTCTCCCTGTAAGGTTAGAAATTTGTATACTAACGGTTTATGGAATTCTAAGAGCAATAGCCATGACCTGGCAGGCGTCAGCCCTGCACGTCATCAGGCCCTTTATTTTTTGAACTGTTAAGTAAATTGGGTTTCAAAACTTGTTTCTGTAAGTTTGAAAAATTTATAGGATAAAGTTAATTTATTGTACATCTTAAAAAAAAATTGACAGGCGATTACAATAAGCAGAATTATTTGACAGGTCAATTAGAAAATGCACAGTTGATGAGGTAAAATAAACTTCATCCTGTATAATCGAAATTTTTATATGTCTTCAAATAAACGTCTCAGAGTAATTATGTACAATGCCAGGCGGTTTTGAACAGCATAAGACCTTGCCAGGCGAGGGGACAGTTGCACCTCTCAATCGCACACCCTTAGTAACTACTCTACTACTACTAGCGACTAACTAGCGATTACTCGCCTGTATTTTTTTTAAAGATGTAAGTACAGTACAATAAATAAACTTTATCTATTAAATTTTCGAACTTACAGAAACAAGTTAAGAAACCCAATTTACTTAACTGTCCCCTCGCCTGGCAAGGTCTTATGCTGTTCAAAACCGCCTGGCATTGTACATACTTACTCTGAGACGTTTATTTGAAGACATATAAAAATTTCGAGTATACAGGATGAAGTTTATTTTAACTCATCAACTGTGCGTTTTCTATTCGATCTGTCATATACTTTTGCTTATTGTAATCGCCTGTCAATTTATTTTTAAGATGTACAATAAATTAACTTTATCCTATAAATTTTTCAAACTTACAGAAACAAGTTTTGAAACCCAATTTACTTAACAGTTCAAAAAATAAAGGGCCTGATGACGTGCAGGGCTGACGCCTGCCAGGTCATGGCTATTGCTCTTAGAATTCCATAAACCGTTAGTATACAAATTTCTAACCTTACAGGGAGACCGTTACTCTCAGGGTTCACTGGCTCTCTAGCTATATATCAACTTACTCAATACATAATTAAATAATATACAGCGTTTATTAAATCAATTTTACAATTTTCATATGACAAAAGCAGTAATACCTAATAATTTAACTTACAAACTAACAACACACATGTACACTTTTTAATCAAAAAGCCCACCCCGTGTAGCCCCTGGTGCAAAGGTGCCCATCACACTGGCTGCATTGCCACGTTGAACGGCGATAGCCAGCCTCTGCACCAGGAACGACCCAGAGCGGGGGTCCAAACCCCTCTCCCGCAAGCGGCGTCCCACCTCTCCAAAGAAGGATAGAGCCTCCGAACACCAACAACCTGTAGTTTCTACCGCTAATGGGACAAACAAATAGTTGGTAAGCACCGAGTATTTTTCCGTCTTACGCACCGCTGCCAACTCAGCCGCTGCCCCTGCCACTCGCATAGTGCGCCCCAAATGTGAGGGAGCAAACGTGCTTACGCAAGTTGCATCCCACAATAGGCACCTACCTCTGTGCCAGGGCACCAGGGTGAGACCATCTGGTCTTTTCCCATCCGTACGGCAGAGACCGGGTGGCTCCAGTACACACGGTACATTCGCCGAAACCAGTGCCCTCCGAACTATATCGTTTAGCGCGTGGTGGCGTGGAAACCTCCCTAAACTCCGACAGCAACTCAACGCATGGTGTCCGTTACTCTCCACCATGGTGCCGCAGATGCATGCGTGAGGTTCACATACATCGCAGCCGAGGCGGAGAGCCACTGCTATTCGCAAAGAGTTGTCGTCAAGGAGGGTTCCCACATGAGGAGACGGTAGGGCCTGAAGCCAAGCACCTGCCTCCGGTCCCGACACTGCTCTGAGCCTTGCCAGATCCACCCCAACAGCTGCTTCCAAAAGTCCACCGAAAATTCGCTTCACCCTAACGCTATCCCACAAACGTTGAGAATCCAGCTTTTCAGGTTCAGGCACCCCCGGGTTGAGAGCCGTCCAAGCCTCCCGAGCCTCGAAAGAGTAGGGAATGGTCACCTTATCACCATTAAATGAAAGAATTTCGCTCATCATCAGTTCGCTCTTAGCGGCCGCGGTTAGCGATCGTCTTGCGCGCTGATAAGAAACCAGTTTGTGCGCACGAATCTACACGATTTAACTAGCCGCGAATATAACTAAATAAAACTATTTTCATCGTATGTAAAACGCTCATAACGTTAATATGAAGTAACCGCCTGGCATTGTACATACTTACTCTGAGACGTTTATTTGAAGACATATAAAAATTTCGAGTATACAGGATGAAGTTTATTTTAACTCATCAACTGTGCGTTTTCTATTCGATCTGTCATATACTTTTGCTTATTGTAATCGCCTGTCAATTTATTTTTAAGATGTACAATAAATAAACTTTATCCTATTAAATTTTCAAACTTACAGAAACAAGTTTTAAAACCCAATTTACTTAACTGTCCCCTCGCCTGGCAAGGTCTTATGTTGTTCAAAACCGCCTGGCATTGTACATACTTACTCTGAGACGTTTATTTGAAGACATGTAAAAATTTCGAGTATACAGGAATAAGTTTATTTTACCTCATCAACTGTGCATTTTCTAATTGACCTGTCATATACTTCTGCTTATTGTAATCGCCTGTCAATGTTTTTTTAAGATGTACAATAAATTAACTTTATCCTATAAATTTTTCAAACTTACAGAAACAAGTTTTGAAATCCAATTTACTTAACAGTTCAAAAAATAAAGGACCTGATGACGTGCAGGGCTGACGCCTGCCAGGTCATGGCTATTGCTCTTAGAATTCCATAAACCGTTAGTATTCAAATTTCTAACCTTACAGGAAGACCGTTACTCTCAGGGTTCACTGGCTCTTGGACTAATAATGTAATATCCTAAATGTATTAAAAATATATTGGTTATTTAATTTTATCAATTTTATCAAGGTAGCGGTAGTATTGGTACTCACTACCTATCGGGCAATGAAAAATTGAAAAATCTTAAACCATAATCTAGTGTCTACGTAGTAGTAGACGTAATAAGTAGGTAATAATTATGCCAAATCGTAAAATGTTCCTATAATTGTTCATTTGCGTTAATTGCGTTTCTTTATACCTACACTCAACCGTTCAATCTGAAGAAAATAATACAAACTAGTTTCACAATTTTTAACGATTAATGGTAAATATCTACTGATATATATTTACAGGGTGGCTAAAAAATAAGTTCATTTCCATTGCCAGTGAGATTTGGGAAGCAGAATAAGCCCGTTATTTTTTTAGAAGTAAATTGAAGTTTCAGAACTAGTAGTTATTGTACCTAGCACCTAGTAGGTACTTATTTGCAATAAAAAATCGATCCTTCTGAAACTCATAAAAACCTCTTAGGGGAACCTCGCAGGCGACGGCGTAAATGCTCTTATGTTTTGGCCACTTATAGTTTTCCTCTGGGTCAAAGTGAAGGACATTAAATTTTTTACGCATCCTTAAATACCTACGCGATTTGCATACAATTGTATGGAGTAGGTACATGTGTCAGGCGAATACCTTGGATGACTGTGGAATAGTTAAATATTGCTGTTTGTATATATACACGATATTCTGTAATGTTATTCAAATACATTGCAGATTATTTTTATACTCATCCATGTCGCCATCTTGTTAGCATTGCTTTTTAACCGACTTCAAAAAGGAGGAGGTTAACAATTCGTCGAAATCTTTTTTTTTTTTTTATGTATGTTCCCCGATTACTCGAAGACGCGTGGACCGATTTCAAATATTCTTTTTTTGTTTGAAAGGGTATACCTTCTAGTTGGTCCCATTGTCACCGAATCCAGATCTGATGATGGGATCCTGGAGAAATCGAGGGAACTCTTCAAATGTTGTAGGCACACATGACATTTTTCATTTATTTTCGAAGACTAATCAAGTATTTGCATCTAGGCATGAGCATCTTAAGTTGGTGATCTGATGATGGAAGGTACAACTCTTTAGCAATTAGGAGTTGGGGGATAATTCTTTAAGTATAACATATTTCGTGTATTTTGGAAGCTATTTGAGTATTTGCCTTTAGGTGGTCATCCTTTAATGTTGGTGAGCTGATGATGTAAGGTACAACTCCTTGGAGATTAGGAGTTGGGGGATAATTCTTTAAATATAACATATTTCATATATTTTGGAGGCTATTCGAGTATTTGCCTTTAGGTGGTCATAGTCTCATTTTGATGAGCTGATGGGGAAAGGAATAACTCCTTAACGATTAGGGGTTGGAGGATCATTCTTTGTATATATAACAAATGTCATACATTTCCGAGATCTATTCAAGTGTTTGCTTAGTAGTTATGACATGTCGGTTAGCGGTTAGTGATTCTTTAAATAATATTGGCATGCTAAGTCTGTTACCTTTGAAATTGTTTTTGTATTCATATAAGTTCGCCAGTTCAGGTTTTATGGCCTACTACAGTGCAGTACATTCTAATTATAAGTATTTAGAGCATACTGAATAACGATTTTATATTTACACTACTAAAAAGCAAAAAATAAAATATTTTAAAAATAAAAATAAAACCGCCTTCAAAAATTCGCCCGAACTAAAAAGTTAAAAATAATTTTGGTTCCTACTTCTTAGGATTTCCTACCCAAACCTTTAAACCTTTTACCCTATTCATTGAAATAAAACATTATGGCTAGGTACCCTACAGATTTCTTAGAAGTCGGTGCCAAGCCAAATATGTTCACTTTGCGAGTACTTAAATTATATGTATTTGATAGAGCTTTGTAATATACTGTCACTCCGGTTATGCTTTCATGAAAATGACTGAGGCAGACCATTCTGTTGATAAAAGCGTAATCGGAGTGACAGTAAGTTACAAAGCTCTATCTAATATACCTATGAACGTATTCGGCTTGGCACCGACTTCTAAGAAATCTGTAGGGTACCTAGCCATAATGTTTTATTTCAATGAATAGGGTAAAAGGTTTAAAGGTTTGGGTAGGAAATCCTAAGAAGTAGGAACCAAAATTATTTTTAACTTTTTAGTTCGGGCGAATTTTTGAAGGCGGTTTTATTTTTATTTTTAAAATATTTTATTCGATGGCAAATTCTGGAATTTTGCAACGACAAGAATGTTTGGGCGGTCGTGGCGATGATACACTGTTTCTCGATGGTGTCGGGGTATACGTGGAATAAAATGAGAACTCCCGCGTTTTGCCATAACACGAACGAGGGCCCAGTTCTTATCAGCAATGTACATGGAAACCAATTTTTGGCGGAGACTTACATTGTGGCTGTTTTGAGTATCCTTTATACCTCATAGTTAAGTATTTTCATACATTATCACATAAGATTAGTGCTTTGCAGTGGGCAGGTATTCTACTGAGTTTGTTTTAGGTAGCACTAGCAGACCATTCGGCAGTATGATGGTTCAATTTTTTATAAATATGTATCTAACGAATCCTCTTCTAAATATGATACGACGTTCTTATTCCACACAGTTAAAGTGCAATAGGACATATTTTTAAGTATTTTTATATACCTACATATTATTTTGCCTTTGACTGGTACAGTCAGGGGCATTAAATATATATACGATTTTAACACTTATGCTCCAGACATAAGTAAAAAAGTGTACAGATATTTTTGCCCTTGACTGTACATACGCAGTGCCGTATCGCCTAAAATATGAACGTCTGCAACTGGGTACATGCCTACGCTGTCCGGAATTATATACTCCTACAAATGATTATTAGACAAGGCTCCACAATTAGATTGATTACTAATAGTAATATGTAATTACTTACTATTGTACAAATTATGATTTCTTGACTGGTACGTAATAGACGGAGCGGCAGTGTTGGGCATGATTCTGATCATAGAGGGCGCAGGCGGCGTAAGGGCACACGAAAACAGAAGAAAGAGACGAAGACTCCAAGTGCTGGCGGGAACCGGACTCGTGCTTGCGTCATTTGCTGGCATTCTGGCTGCGTTCAAAATCAAGAGGCCGTGGTACCCATACACTCCATTCAGGTAAGTAGGCACTTTAATTACTAACGGAATGCCGATCGCAGTAATGTGTCCACTTTGATGACGCTGCTTTGCCGTGCTAAGTAAAAAGGACGCATCTCTTATAGTAGTTCTATGGGAGATGCGTCCTTTTTAGTTAGCAGGGCAGTGCTGCCCATCGTCAATTTTGTATCAAAGGATGGTCAGTGACACTTTAATCCCTTAGTCGGCTTACGACACTCGAGGGAAGAGTTGGAGTGGTGACGAATGTATTCTTACTACCGTCACCACACCACCTTACTGCCGTCGTCACGTGTCATTACTACAGAGTGCGAAAGAGAGGGTGTTGCTGGCTAAGTAGGCATAGAGAGGGATTTTATCACTTAATGTCAAGGCAATAACGTCGTATATTTTTAGTACCTAGGCAAATCGTAGTGATATGATAAATTGATAATATATTTCATGTCGACTGTACCTAAATAACACAATAGCTATGCAGTCTCGTTCACATAACGTCGCCTCTCGCGGTTGCTTATAATTTCAGTCACAGACAAATGAGCACAAAGCACAATAATCAATTACCTAACCATAGTGGGTATTAAGACTTGCAACATTTTTAAGATAATGTACCTACCATCAGATAAAAATATGATCTACCACTTTTTGACTCTATTCCGTAGTAATAGGTAAAGTAGAAAACTGATACAGATCACATTTTTGACTGACCAACTAACCGTCACTACATCATATCAGCCGAAAGACTTCCACTGCTGAACATAGGCCTCCCCCAAAGATTGCCTCAATGACCGGTCCTGTGCCACCAGCATCCAGCGGATTCCTGCGACCTTCACTAGGTCATAAGTCCACCTTGTGGGGGGCCTACCCACGCTTCGCCTTCCGGTACGTGGCCGCCACTGGAGAACCTTCCCGCCCCAACGGCCTTCGGTTCTACGCGCAATGTGCCCCGCCCACTGCCACTTCAGTTTAGCGATTCGGAGCAATTCGAGCAATATACCTAACTACCTCTGCCAAAATATCTTACCTAGATTAATTAATTTGCTTGTTTTCTCTTTTCAGTTTCTAAAATGGCGTAACGCAACGGGTTACTCAGGTTGGATAAGTTGAAGTACTTAATATTTAATACTTGGTAAAATAATACCATAATAAAAAAAAATAAAGTAAATCCGAATTCGTTTTTGAATAAATAAGGTGTTTGCGTACATTTTTTACCTTTTAGTTACAGTAACAAGCGCGTGTGTTGGTCTCCAACCGGACCACAACTCCTGGGCTCGATTTCTAGTGGCAATGTGTAGGTACCCATCATGTACCTACACTTTAATGTCTTTAATGTGGGCCGGCTGCAGAGTAATACCAGCTGGCCCACATTAATGTCTCGTATCTCGCAAACTACGTAGGTACATGTAATTTCCAATTAGGTACATAACATAAGGTACATGATGGGTTAGGTACAGGTAAATTCACTAAAGCTGGCACGAATGGATCGAATGAAATGAATGACACCTATCATTGTGTGTATGCGGTCGTCGTATACCAACCTGTATCTACTGTAATTTTGACATCCACACATAGATATTTTCTGTCACTGACTCGATCCAATCGTGCCAGCTTTCGTGAATTTACCTGTACACATCGCCACTAAAAATCTAGCTTAATCGGGCGTGGTGGTCCCAGGGATCGGAAACCGTTATTATTTTCAAACCGTTACCATACGTCAACCCCAAACCATAATCATAAAGTTTTTGTTCTCATTAACCGATACTTCTTAATGTTCTTTGACGGAACGCTTAATGGCCGATTCTGTTCTCAACGAACGGAATAATAAAGGTTTTCCTAATTCTGTTGTAAGAGATGAACTGTCATGTCATGTTCTTCTTATAAAGTTTCCGTTACGGTTAATGTTCTTTCAAACGTTTTTGGCCGCGAACGCTACGTTTAGTGTTCTTGGGAACGGAATAATAGTGGTTTTCCTGTCAAAATTGATTTGAACAAATAGACAATCACATGTGGTGCCTATTCTCCGATTAATCGAGATTGAATGTCGTATGGTTTGTATAAGGAAAACGTATTGAAATGACGTTTCGTGTCGTTTACTATTTTAATATTTATGGATACTGGAATAGAGACCCACTAGAAATTTAAAATCTGTTCCAAATTTAAACGCATAACCGAACGTAGTTAAGGAAAAAGGACGCAATACACTACAATCTGCCAATTTGTTTTAAATCCTATGTCAAAAGGAAAAGCCATCAATTTAAGTGACAAAGTGGCACCTTTTTGTTCACCTTTTCACCGCCACGTCAAAAAATAAAAGCGAGCAACACACGCCAAGCAACAAATTGCATGTAAACAACTAACTCAACAAAGTAAGTATCAGCTTCGTAGTGTTAAACGAACATATATTTTATCAGTTATATCAATTCATTGGCGGAGAAAAAATGTCCTTACCTACTGTTATCAGGAGGTAATGTTATGATTACAGTCACGTTAATTCCTATAGCAAGGCTAGCATATCTTGTGTTTAACATCAACTTGCCGCCACACTTCTCTTTTTAATCTATACAATTGAAAAAAGACGCGTAGCTGCGAGTTGCTTGTTAATTCAGAGTTTGCAATCTGTCATCAACCTCTTTTGAGAAACTGAACTTGCTTTTCAAAAGAGGTCGATAGATCTGAGTCCGTAGCTATGTTAGCTAACGTGCCAATTAGTGATTTTATTCTCTTTGGTGCCAATCGCTACGCTACGCTGAGCAGGTAGTGTATCGTAGTTTTCTCTCTGTCACTCTTTCTTATTGGTGTGACGAAGACAGTTGAGTTTCGTTCGCGACTGAATGTTAGCGATTGGCATATTGGCTACACAACATGTTCATATAATCATTTCATCGCCAACACAGTTAACTAATGTGTCTTGATGTTTTATGAATAAGGCAATTGGACTGGATGCGTGTAAGAGTTACGAATAAATGCAAAGTCATTTGCAGACACCAATAAACTAACATGTTTTACCACAAAAATCAACTATATTCCAAATAGCTGACTGGTGAGTCGTGAGACTGGTGACTTGCTTCAACCTTTTCAACGCCACGTAAAACTATAAAAGCTAAATTTGAACTTTACGCACGTGCATAGTTACATATTATTTTGTGGATGGTGACTTACAAATAGTCTTTGGCGTTGAAACTCTCTTGTTAATCAGTACCTACCAATATATCAGTCATTGTCCAATCTAATTGAAACCTTGTGGACGGCGATAACGGTTATGTTGGTAACACTGTTTCAACGCCAAAGACCGATATACAAGTCACAGATCAATAGAGACCTAGTCGCACTTGCTTATAGTTTTTGACAAATTCCTTTGTGACACTTTGGTGGCGTGGATGGAGTGACAGCTGCTGTTTTTGCCGTGGCATTGAAAAGGTTAGTGTTATGATGAGGTAAAAATTGTATTGACAGCGGTATCGTCATTCATGGTTCGTCTCAGTAAACTTAGCACAGGATCAGTGCGACAATATGTCGCCGCGAAATAGATTATCCATCTCCCTTTTATTCAAATTGTTGGTAAAAGATAGAAAATCTATACATGTAGCGATAACATACTGACATAGCAATCATGTGCTAAGCGTACAGTATAGTTCGAGAAATATAAATTGAACGTTTATTTTTACTATAATGTAGGTAGAAAGTTACCAATTTATATTTCACGAACTGTACTCTCAGTCGTCGTATGTCAAGTTCTTAAATTGATGCCGTTCTGATTGTGTCACTAATTTTTTATAGTTAGCATATAGTATAGCAAGATAGTAGTTAGAGCAACACACCCAAAGAAGATGTTGACGAAGGCTTAAATGAGCAATATGAAATAGACAATACAACAAATTACCAAAGTTGATATAGTTGACCCCAGTTAAAATGACGAATCAAGAATGGGTGATAAAGACTGATCGGGACCAATTCAAGATTTTAAGAAAAAACAATTGAGACGTCACTGAAAATAAAACTAAGGCTGCGTTTCACCAAACTTTTATTCGAAGAATAACGCTTTCTCTCAGATATATATATATATATATATATATATACATATATATATATATATATATATATGTATGTAGTGCTAAAGTACTATGGAGATTTGACATGACTATTCGAAAACAAGCGTTATATTTCGAATCAAAGTTTGGTCAAATCGACTAAGTGAAACACGTACACGGTCCAGAATCGAAATCTTTGATAGAGTTAACTGGGTTGGCGTGTGTACCTACTAAAACTAAAACAGGAAAAATACTATATATATTAATATTTATTTATTCGTGGTTAGCTTGGTCTTCCACATTCCAGCGTTTCACCGCTGCCGCTGGAGTCAGCATATGAGTATATGACCGCAGCTGATCTGATGATAAAGAGTACTTTTGCGAGTACTTTAGGGAAAAGGATTCTTGCTATATCAAAGGGTTCCAGGATGGCTGGCACATACGCGGGTTAGGTCCTCTGGCATGGCATCTTCCACTTTCTTCTATGCTGGTATACCAAGGCATCCATTCAGGTGTCTTAATATCAAAGGGTCCATGGTATCTAAGGCTGTGGAACACGGCACCTCATTAGTTTGATTTGAGCGATTAAGTATGAAACACCATTATATAAGTGACACGATGCATGCAGGCCACGTTTCTTTAATAAAAAGATCGGTCGATCGATGTTATAATAAGATTATTATGCTTATACTGATGGATATGAGTACCTATAGATGATTTTATGAGATAAATACACTTTAATGGTAAAAGGATACCTTCTTATGAAATTCAATATCACATCATCAGTCTAATACAGTAACAGTGGTCTTGACGTGGGCCTCTTCTATTATTTTATTTATGCGTATGGGTACATTAGGTAGGACATAAATGACATAATGCCCATAATAGCCACGCTGGGCAAACGGATTGGTGATTGCAGTAATGTGTCCATTATGATGAGGCTGCTGCCCTGCCTCCATCTCAAATAATTGGATCAGCGTAGTACCGTCCCTTAGTCGACTCTTATAACACCCATCGGAAAAGTTCTCCAACTTGGTAGGTGGCAAATATATTGTTACTGCCGCACCACACAGCCTAAATTCAATGTATATGACTATAAATATTAAGTACATTTTATATATAATATAACCACTTACAATAATATCAATCAAACAAACATAGAACCTTATTGCCCTTGTAAGTTATATGACCACAACATAGAACCATGTAATATCGTGAATTTTAGACTATTAGTTGGCTATAGGTATTAAGATACAGGTTTCAGTAAAATACAGCTAAATACACATAGAATTACTACCGTAAAATTAGCCCACTTTGCCTCCAGGGGAAACATTGCCCAAAACTTGAATTTTAAATAAATTGGTTATTATAGAAAAAAATTACATTCTTATGGCGGCCTAACTATTTTTAGTATAAAATAGATTATGTGAGAAGCAACACCAAGTATGACTTTTGCGTCTATCTTCATCTAGTTGTTTGCTAGAGCTTCTTGAGTGAGGTTGATTATTTGGCGGGCAAAATCTTGGCAAAATATAGACATAAATTTCTCAAAACAGGGTGGTATTAAATGAAAAAAAAACCCATGACCTGTAGATTATTGTTGTATTTGTATGACAACAGTAGATTACATTGATAGTAGTTTTATTGGAAAAAGCTAATCAGAAAATAAGTTATGGCTTTGGGCAATTTTATCCAGTACTTTAGCAAACGGACATTGAAAACATTGCCCATCATGAAAAATAGCCTACAGTTGTCACTTTCAAGTTTTACCACTTTATGAAAATAGCGGAGGGTAATGTTTTTTTCAGTAAATTACGTTTTTATAACTCCGTTATTTTATTTTACGTGTACAAAATGTTCGGAACCAATAACTATACTCTCAATTGTCAGTTTCGTTGTCTGCTGCTTCGTTAGTGGGCTGATATTTATATCAATATAATATTATCTTGATTCCCATTCAAAAAACGGTTTTATTATTATTGCATTAAAACAAATAATACATTTTGGACTGTTTTACTTCACTAGTATATTAATACTTTGAACAAAAGTTAAACGTCTTTAGTTAAGATATCTACTTAAAAGTGACAACCCTAGCATTTGCGAATTGCGTTAGTGGACCTTGTATGAAAAAGAGCGAAAACGGGTAGGTAACATTGCCCAACCAATTTACTCAAAATTGTTTATACTTATCCCTGAGTTATAAACATGAAATGGTAGAATTGCCCAAAAACCTTCTGTGATCGTAGTATTATTGTCATACGAGCTATTTTTAAGCACTAAATTGAGGTGGGCAATGTTGATCAAGAACGAGATTACTTTGCTCGCCTTCTATAGGTGCATTCAGACCAAAAGAACATTCGCTATTCTAACCTCCCACTCTACGAAATTCGATCGTTACACAAAACGTGATTGGTTGATTTCGTAGAGCGGGGGATAGAACAGCGAATGCTCTTTTGGTTTGCACGCACCTTAAAACGACAAAAACCTGATCTAAATGATGATCTAAAAATTATTTCTTCATGTGAGCCGATTCGTACGATCACAGTGCACATGCTGAGCAGAAAAAACTTCAAGGTTTTATATATTTTTTTGAGATATTTTAGGATTTCCGTAAAAAGCGGGCAATGTTGACTACTTAGTTTCACGGTACTATGAAAAAATGTAACATACAACCTTGTAATTATAATATTGCGGCAGCAAAATATTTGGCCAGCGTTGGGATCACGCAAAATAGGCACGTTAGATGTCGAGTTGCGGAAAATGGCGAGAATACAATATCAAAAAACCGGCCAAGACCATGTCGGGCCATGCTCAGTATAGGGTTCCGTAGTTATTCGAAAACGGCTGGGCCGATTACGTTCGAAATGGTTTTATTTTTAAACCCACAGCCCAGCAAAGTTTTTATTCTACCACTTTGTTAGCATAATTAATATGTATACCAAATTCTAGTACTAACGGCCACTGAGCTATGCTGCGGACAGACAGACGGACAGACGGACATGGCTAAACTATAAGGGTTTTTTGTTTACTACGAAACCCTAAAAATAACGCATGAGGAAAAAAACCGGCCAAGTGCATGTCGATCCATGCTCAGTATTAGCGTTCCGTAGTTGGTCGAAACTGGCTAGACCAATTATGTTCAGGATAGTTAGTATTATCTATCAGCATGCCTTAAGCCAAATATGTAAGATATTTTTGATATTTTTCGAAATAGTGAATTTGGAAAAAACCTATACTCTTTTTGAAATACCTATTCACGGATACCCCACATTGTATTCACGTGTAGGGGAGGAACCCCAATAGTTTTTTTTTGGATATTTATTATTCGAGTTTGTCGGCTTAAACTAATATGTATACCTACAACTAATTGCAAATGGTCACTGATCTAAGCACGACGAGCAGACAGACGGACTACCGCACGAAACGATAGATGAAGAGTGATAGAGCGCTGACACACTCTAGCACCATGCTAAGAAGAGTATGCTGACTGATAGACAGACGGACTAACGGACAGACAGACGGACAGACGGACATGGCAAAACTATAAGGGTTTTTTATTTTTTTATTTGAACTATGCCCGATCATAACAATTTTTTTTTTAACGAAAAAAGTGTTAACGCTTTCACAGCCAGTAACAAAAAAGCTCGTTTAAATTTGAATTCTAAAATGTTATTAACAGAGTTCTTAATCACAATTGCGGAAATAACGCATAATCTATTTTTATTTTTTGTTACTGGACATTGTATTTTTTAGGGTTTGTTAAGAATTATTTCTATTTCTAGACGGATCCAAGAATAGATGGATGGAAAGAAGGACTAACCAACAGATAGATTAACAGTCAGACGGACGGACGAACAGACAGACAGACTGACATGACGAAATTGTAAGGGTTCCTAATTTACTACGGAACCATAAAAAGTACTTACACCCAGAATAATTGAAAAGGCAATCATTTCAAGTAATATCCGGTCGAAATATGTTT
Organism: Thaumatotibia leucotreta; assembly: GCA_025490895.1. Taxonomy (NCBI): domain Eukaryota; kingdom Metazoa; phylum Arthropoda; class Insecta; order Lepidoptera; family Tortricidae; genus Thaumatotibia; species Thaumatotibia leucotreta. Next base: position 25,817 of record JALPQI010006572.1, on the reverse strand, counting down.
CTTTGCAGAAATAAACGGGCAGACAGACGGACGGACAGACATACAGACCGACAGACAAACAAACAGACAGACAACGGATGGACAGATGAACAGACAGACACTCAGATAGATAGACAGAAAGATCGACAGATGAACAGACAGACAGACAGACAGGAAGATCGACAGATGAACAGACAGACGGCAGACCGTCAGACAGACAGACAGACAGACAAACAGACAGACAGACGGAGATGGCGAAAATGTAAGGGTTCCTAATTTACTACAGAACCGTAAAAAGTAATTACAGCCAGAATAATTGAAAAGGCAACCATTTTAAATAATATCCGGTCAAAATATGTTTCTTTGCAGAAATAAACGGTTGGAAAGACGGACAGACAGACATACAGACCGATAGACAAACAGACATACAAACACACAGACAGACAGACAGACAGATAGACAAACAGACGGATGAACAGACAAACAGACAGACAGACGGAAAGATCGACAGATGAACAGACAGACAGACGGACAGACAGACAGACAGACAGACGGACGGAAAGATCGACAGATGAACAGACAGACAGACGGACAGACCGTCAGACAGACAGACAGACAGACGGACGGAAAGATCGACAGATGAACAGACAGACAGATGGACAGACCATCAGATAGACAGACAGACAGAGGGATGAACAGATGAACAGATAGACATACATACAGACAGACAGACATTTCAAGTACAGAGACAGACGGACGGACAGACAGACAGACAGACCGACAGACAAACAGACAGACAACGGATAGACAGATGAACAGACAGACAGACAGACATACAGACAGACAGACGGACATGGCGAAAATGTAAGGGTTCCTAATTTACTACAGAACCGTAAAAAGTAATTACAGCCAGAATAATTGAAAAGGCAACCATTTTAAATAATATCCGGTCGAAATATGTTTCTTTGCAGAAATAAACGGGCAGACAGACGGACGGACAGACAGACAGACAGACCGACAGACAAACAGACAGACAACGGATAGACAGATGAACAGACAGACAGACAGACATACAGACAGACAGACGGACATGGCGAAAATGTAAGGGTTCCTAATTTACTACATACCGTAAAAAGTACTTACAGCCAGAAAAATTTAAAAGGCAACAATTTTAAATAATATCCGGTTGAAATATGTTTCTTTGCAGAAATAAACGGTTTACAAACGGACGGACAGACATACAGACCGACAGACAAACAGACATACAAACACACAGACAGACAGACAGACAGATAGACAAACAGACGGATGGACAGATGAACAGACAGACAGACATACAGACAGACAGATAGACAGACACACAGACAGATAGACAGAAAGATCGACGGATGAACAGACAAACAGACAGACAGACGGAAAGATCGACAGATGAACAGACAGACAGACGGACAGACCGTCAGATGGACAGGCAGACAGACGGGGGGAAAGATCGACAGATGAACAGACAGACAGACGGACAGACCGTCAGACAGACAGACAGACAGACAAACAGACAGACAGACAGACAGACAGAGGGATGAACAGATGAACAGACAGACATACATACAGACAGAAAGATCGACGGATGAACAGACAAACAGACAGACAGACGGAAAGATCGACAGATGAACAGACAGACAGACATACAGACAGACAAACAGACTGACAGACAGACAAACATACAGACAGACATACAGACAGACAGGTGGATGCACATGGCGAATCTGTGACGGTTTCTAATTAACTACAGAACCCTAAGAAATACACCCAGAATAATTGTAAAAGCAATAATTTCGAATACTATCTGGTCGAAACACGTTTCTTTGCGGAAACAAACGACCGTATAGACGGACGGACAAACAATCAGACAGACAGAGAAACAAACAGACATACAGACAGACGGATGGACAGATAAACAGAAAATATACTTTCATTCGCCAAAGAAATGTTCGTTTAAATTTGAACTTTACTACGATGTTAATAGAGTTCAAGATCACAACTGCGGAAGTAACGAGCTAAGCCGAGTTTAGACCTGGGTCGCGTTTTATAAAGTTTCATTTTACAATTTCGCTGTTTGCCTCTCTAACGCACGCACATAATATATTGGCTAGAAAGAGAGACAAACGGCAAATTGTAACTTTATAAAACGCGACCCTGCAAAGTTTTGAAAAAAAGAGTTGTAGATATTTGCCACTAATTCCTACCAATATTGTACCTACCGTGTGGTGACGGCAGTATGGATATATTTTGTCACCACTCCAACTCCTCCTGTGGGTGTCGTAAGAGTCGACTAAGGGATTGAAGTGTCACTGACTATTATTTGATAAAAGATTGATGATGGGCAGCAGAGTCATCATAGTGGACATACTACTGCGATCGCCAATCCGCTTGCCCAGAGTGGCGATTATGGGTATTTACCTCCTAATGCGCCTATACGCATAGTAAATAGGAGAGGCCTACGTCCAGCAGTGGACTATCATAGGCTGATGATGATGATGATTTGCGTCTCAAAACTTGCGGCAATAACTTGCAAGTGCAAACTCAGCTTTGTGTCTTTTCAAAAGGGCTTATTTCTACTCTGGCAATAAGGATTATTTTTTCTATATTTCCATAAGAGAAATTATCTCTATTGACAAAGTGGAAATAAGCCCTTTTGAGAAGACATTCCACAGTTACGATATAATGAATTCATAACAAAACAACATACGTAATTGTGGGACAAAGTCATTTTGCGTCCGGCGGAATGTAGCCAGCAACGCCATATTGCTAGTTGTGCTAAGCTCACCTGACGCCAATAGAACGCAACTCCAAGCATCGGGGTTCCATTAAGGGAAATAATAGGAACTGCAACTGTCTTCTTGAGCAATTCACGTATCATACCTATCACTATGTTGACTATTCAAGACGAGTGGTATGCACCCATAACTGCGTAGGTATTAGGAGTATGAATGCAATAAGTGCAGGTTATAGTAAGTATATAATATATATTTATTTACCAAGGAGCCGAGCCGATATTACAAGACAGGTGCCGGTAGTAGACCAACATCGGGCGTCTTACTCCTCCGTCTTACCTCCTTCTCATTAAACTCTAAAATTAACATAGAAAGAAATATCTACTAATTAGAAAGTTCACAAACTTATCATTATAAACATATCTATGTTAGAAACACATTGACAGCCCAGTCAACAACACGTTGTCAGGTAACCAATTTCCAGGCAAGTTCCCGTCGACGGCGCTAGGAGGCGCCAGAATTGCTAGCACATATTGCATCCTTTCATTTAATTCAATTTAAACCTTTTTCATCATGCGGCCAATACCACACGTCAAACCTAAATGGCTAGTCAAATGAAATAAAAATACGAACTATATTCGCGTGGAAAAGAGAGAGCGAGTGGCGGCATGTTTACGTCATCGCGAACAGTTTAATAATGGTTCACGGAACTTTATTTTTCGTTCATCTCTAGTAACGGTAACCAGAAAAGTTTTGTTCTTTCATATAAATCATATAATGTTCTTGTCAAAACCGTTATGTCAAAGAACGGAATTTTTCCGTTCATCTTGAATATTGTGAACCAGAAATATTGTGTTCATCTACAAAACCTTTATCGTAGTTAACCGTTACTAATACGAACGGAATTAATAACGGTTAAAGAACAATATCAAATGGTTAATCGAGAACGGTTCCGATCCCTGGGTGGTCCAGCTGGAGGCAAACACGCGATAAGGGATGTTTAAATCGATTTCCTTGACTGTACAAACATTATTCGTTTAGTGTACCTAAGTATGTGTATGATATTGATAATAAATAGCTGAATTCCTATTTTAGCTTCGAGGTACCTAGGTACATGAATTATGTCGCCAGCACAGATAAGGCACATCTTATTTAGCAAAGTAAATATGTACCAACTTAACCTTTTGACCCCCAAAGCAGATCGTCACTGAATACGCGTAGGTATTCAGTGACGATGTCAGCAATGCATTATCGCGAAAAAAACAATATTGTAAACAGATTTCTCAACACATCTTTTTGCGTCAAAAAGGTAAAATGTGGCATCATATCGACAAATAAATAACGATTACAAATGTGGATATGATTTTTTATTGCTTTCTTTTATTTATAATAGGTACCTATAATTATTATATTAGAGCGGTTTTCCTTCAGTCTTTTTTCTTGTAGCTATTATTAATATCCGTAATAGATCACCAATATCACCATAATTAATAACTATTAAAAAAAATTTTCTAAACAGCCAATAACACGGTGAGAATGTGATTGATGCATGAAAACGTATTTACCTTATATTATAAATTATAATAATTTAGCCAAAACAATAATAAGATGTGTTTTAGTTTACAGTTAACTAGACAACATGTAGTATATTATTTTAATACAATTCCAAAAGCGGAAGCAATGGAATGTCAACATTAACAATATATTAAAATTGTAAATATTTGAGTTAGTATCATCTTATAAAAACTATATAAATAGCTGATTTTGGTTGTAACACATCACTCTCATCAGTAAGTTTAGCCTCATGTTATTCATTTATATAATTCTATGAAAGTCTTTTCAGTCTTAAAATAAATGAGGACAGATAGCTTTCCTATTTTGTGGGTACGTTTTAAATGTTGCCTTGTACCACTCGTTGGCTTGAATTGCAGTTTGAATCTGAAAGTATATTGAATCAAAGTTATTATGGCATTTATAGTAATATAAACTACAAGGAACGGTGAATACGAGGGCTGTTCCGAAAGTTTTTAGTTGCTCCGGTTCTATTCATGCGATTTAAATTAAATTTATATCATTGTGAGGGACATTTCAATACTTATTATGGTTAATAAATTTATGCCTGTAATGGGAATAGTTTTTTTATTATATTTTTTTTACAAAAAGCTGTTTTGTATGAAATTTAACATTGTATGGAGAAATTGGCAATTTTTGACACATTGAAGCATATTTCGTATAAAAATCTTTGAAAGCTGTACTAAAATATACCCGGGATAAATAATTTAGCTCATTTTGCGTTTTTTAAATTATAATGGAACAAAAATGATTATTGATTGAATGATGATTTTTACAATATTCGAAATTCCAATTTTTGAGTTTACGATTTTTTTCGATGCCTACTCATTTATGATTAAAGTAAAGGATATCACGTAATTTGTACTTAAAAATAACGGAAATATCTTCAATTACTAGTACCTATAAAATAAAATAGTTTTATAAGCGAATGATGTTCATAGCATCTCATTAAAAAAGTGTCTTAAAAATCGGTATCACGGTCATTGGAGTAAGGCTCGACACGTCTTAGTAAAACAAAATAATAAAAATATCTAAAATCTTTACTAAAACAAATTTACACCGCCTAAAGCGTCATTGAAATATCCCTCAAATTGGTGTAAGTTTTATTGAAATCGCATGAATAGAACCGGAGCAACTAAAAACTTTCGGAATAGCCCTCGTACATGTATGATTGAAAATCATCATGGCTCAATGAGTTTCTGGGTACAGACGACGTTAAATATCGAGGGTTGGTGAAACCCGATAAGACGAGATATTTTTTAAATCGGATAACAACCTCACGTAAGTGTCAAATAGTTCGTATTTCAAAAATCGGGTTTCACCACGCAATCCTCTATAATTATATATTTACGGTATATGAGACAAACATATATTTGCACGACTCTATTGCATTGACATTAAGGTCGTATAAATGTATGTTTGACATCGCGCCTGTACATCCCCAAGACTGTAATGTCGGTTAAGCACCAGTTATGTAGTTTGTCGTTTAAATTAATTAATCAAAGTGATATTTGAGTACCTCTGACCTAGCTCTCTATAGGTAAATATAATAAAAATGCCTTTTATTTCTTCCATATGGCATGGCACTGGTCTCACCGCGAGCTACTAAGCTATAAACTATCAGCTATAAACACGAACAAAAGATTCGCAGACGCATTCCCGTGTAAATAAGAGAGACAGGGCGATACTATCACTACCAACTATCACCGCCGGGCGAGTATCGCCGTGTCTCTTTTGTTTACACGGAAGTGCATATCTATCTTTTGGTCGTGTTTATAGCCGATAGATCATAGCTTAGTAGCTCGCGGTGAGACCATTGCCTAACAGATAAAGTACCCAATACAATTCTTCAGTACAGATTGTGTTTTTTTACGCAATAGTGGTTCATTTCTTGTCAGGTTGAAACTTCGGAGGGCCATCTATTGAAAAGCGTCGTACGATACATGCGCGAAAAGGAAATTCGAAAGTCGTGTCAATTGAAAACACTCCCAGCGATCGTGTTTTAATTTATCACCACTCGGTTCGAACCATATTTTTTTGCACTTGTTTGTATTCTAAATATTTTTAATTTTTTGCAAGAACCTCAGTTTGGAAATATACCTTCTCCAAACGGTAGGTCGATGTATGGATGTCAAAATTTACTTAATTAATATAAGAACATAAAAAAGGATTGGTAACTGATGTTACAGTATGGATTTATCCATACTGCCCTGCTAAGTGAAATAGCGATATCACATATCTCAAAAATAGAGGCATTTGGAAATTGAATCATCAGCTATAGAATTTAAGGTGCATGTTTGCATTAAAATTTACTTTTAGATATCGCTATCATGCTTAGCAGGGCAGCATATGGCCGTAATAAATATAATAATGATGTACACAAGTATGAAAATTCAGTAAATTAACGGGATAGATAAGTAGAAGCTTACCTGATTACCAAGCACCCACAGATATATACAGAAGTAAGTTTTGGTTGGGACCAGAACTAACAGCACAGTGTACATGATGACCTCACACATCCGATGAGGGCTTGACACTACCTCAAACCACCTTCCACGAGGTATGCCATGGTCCTCTGTTACCACTTGCCCTGAAATGAATAATGTTAGTATATTTTTGGGACATCATATGTAGTGTGTGTGAGCCTGTGAGGTTACTCATCTGTAGGTATGTAATTGCTAAACTAAGTTTTTAATTATACCTGATTTTTTATCTTTGCGGAGGTTGGCAAATATGATATTGCTTTGGTATTGTTCATACCATGCCCACAGGAAAATTAAGATGCAGGGTATGGACAGGTATTTAGTGCGTGCATCAATCCATACCATGGAGTCTCTATCTTGGTTGCCTGAAAAATAAATATTATTAAAACATTATACATAGAAACAAAACAGTTTTTTGAGATATAAGATCAATCCAAATGGGTGAGTGGGGAGGAACCTAAAACAATAACAGATAGAGAATTTATTTCTTAGAAACCATGGATGATTTTAGTGACAAGTAAAAAGGCATGTATGGATTTAAACAAAAGCTTTTAATTACTTTGAGAATTGAAACCGAACCTGTTGAAAAATGGAATTTGCATTATTTTGTTTGGTAATTGATTTTATTGTATGTCATCATAATATTCATAATGCAATGTTATTATAAACCTAACATTTTAATGGAATTTATTTTAACAAAAATATTTATGAATAGCTTCTAAGAACAAAATTAACTATTTCTTATATTTTATTAGTTTTATTTCATGTGTAATCCTCGCGGTAACTGAAGAAAATATTATTTCTTATATTTTTAAATTTTTCCCAACTGAGTGATTTCGATTGTAGATCCTGTAAACTATATTCAAATAAAAAACATACCTACCTATTTTGGCACACATACATTTCTAAAACTATTTTTAGTATTTTTCAAACAAGGACACTAAAGGTTTTCTTTAAAATAATATCTGAGGAACGGGTGAAAAACAATAATATGAATCCCCCAGGCCTGTGAGAAAAGTTTAATACAAGTGCATAGGTGTATACACCGTTTTTAAAAATGGCCGGTGAGCCCTTACCCTATACCCTTTTTCATTTGGCTTACAGAAATATATTCAAGAACAGTGGACCCAATCAATTACAAAATTTGTGAAATATATTGCTGTCTTACCACAAAATAATGGAGCTTCCCCAATACCAGCTACAATGCAGGCAAAATAGTGGATCATACCAGCAAGATAGTGGCTCAAGTTAATTTTGCTATTCTTGGCGAACACCTGCAGAAAGTGGGTCTCGTAGAATCTTCGTGCACACTGCACTGCCAGCAGGGACGTCGCAATGAGAGCTGCAGTAGCAGACACTGCAATAAAGAGGACAGGATTAGAATGCACCTCAAAATAATTCTGAAATATTATTTATAGAAAAAATTTTAGATGTCAATGATCCAACAAAAAAGTATCGGCATTTCAGTCAAGTCAGTTCATCGTGACAAGCATCTTAGGATTGGACATCAACCATTGGACAGTAATTGAAAACTTACCTGATGGCTCGTTTTGTTCTAAGATCCTGTTCAAGATTAGCACAACATACTTATTCACAGTAAAATCTAGGTAATAGACTAAATACATGTAAACTAATGCCAGTGCACTGAATATAGACGAAAATGAATAGAAATGCCTATAGTATGACTTCGGTATTTCAATTGCTTGTACAAAAACGGCACCATTTCCTTGATACGCGAAACTGCCGTACTTAAAACCCTGTATTACAAATGCGGGCACATAAGTTTCGTAATTATTTATTAGATATCCTGTGCACGTAACCATGAACGCAAGGTTTAAAAATATGAAGTCTAACGTGTTAAACATCTTTTTAGGATTTAACTTGCAATTTATCACGAAATAGTGATTCCACCGTACAAGAGACTAGGCCACTATTTAAACTTTCGACACTTTCCATTCGACCTAAATAAATAAATTCTGAACGGTAAACTGCGGTAAAGGTAAACCGTACCGACCGTCCTACATTGTCACTGTCACTGTCATTGCTGACACTAGCGACAGCTGCCTATAACGTACAACCACATAATGCGCGGGCCATTCATTGGTGGCCCGTTGATTAGTTGTCGAGCGATTTTTTGTAAAGTCGCCATCAGATACAGGTGTAGTGAGAAATTACTTGAATTCGGAAACGTTCGTAAACACATGCTGTTTCAGGCAGTGTCACCGAGTCTGACTGAAGTAGCATGACAGCTATTACTGTCAGTCTCAGTGAGATAGACTGAAACAGCATGACGTTGACGAACGTTTCCGAAGGCAAGTCATTTCTCACTACATCTGTATATGGAAGCGGTCAGAGTGCTCACATTCACAAATATCTGAGCAGGCCTGCTACCGCGAACATCGAAGTTCGTAATTTTCGGAGATTTGTCTGTCACTCCAACGAAGGCGTCATTAGAGTGAGAGAGACAAATCCTCGAAATTTGCGGATTTCGAAGTTCGCGGTAGGGCCGCAGACCTCTATCGTCATATCGCTAGAGTACGTGTTTAGATATTTTGAGCACGGTGACCGCGCCGATATGTCTGATAGCGACTGTACAGAGTCAACGTTCATACAAAAACTCTTCATCATCAATTTAGAGATAAACACAGATTGAGCGCAAAGAGAAGGCGGTTGCTAGAAAGGTAGGCTCTGACATTCCACCGACCAAGAAAAAATCACCAATTATCACCATAGGGGAGGGGGGGTCATCGGACAAATCACGTGTAATTTTTTGTCTAAAACAGGCCAAAATTGTATGACGTGATTAATGGACAAGCCCACGGACCCCGCAAAAGTATAAAGGGTAAATTGCTAGTAACTGGCCACCTTATATAAACTCTATGTGCTTATGGTTATAATTAATTTTAAAACGATGTGTCATGTCAATGTCAATCGCTCTCCCTCTTCCAAAATGAATTCTAATTACAAGTGTATACACCGTGTTTTTATTGATTTCCGTTAAATTAAAGGGAAACTCATTTAGGTAAAAAGTAAACAATTTCTCTAAGAAACTAGTGTCTTATCACTTACTGTGATTGAGTTATTTAAAAAATAGGTTTAATAACTGAACTGTGTATTGCAACCTTTATTATATCCTAATGTTACTTACTTGTCACCTGAGATCTTATTCTTAAGGTTCTCTCACACTTACCATTACAATTATTATGTATGAAAACGAAAAAAAAAAACATTTTTTTACGAAATTAACAAAAGCCGATATACCAGGCAACTTCTATTAATGTCCCAAATAACCTGTCCAATTTAACGGAAATCTAAAAAAACACCCTGTATACAGTGTGTGGTCTTTAACACGGGAGAAAAATGAAATGAGTGACTGCTTAGACTATCAGCAATAATCCTGTAAAGGTCCCGGTGTTTCAAAGTGGTTAAGTTCGGAGATATTGTCATTCAAAGCTATGGACCTTTAGTACTGGATCTTGGCATCACGATGTCGTAGCTTGTCAGTCGCAAGACATCTTGATAGTATACCAGGTAGGAAGTCATAACAATAATTTTGTTTGCATTTTTACACTAATTTGATACGGTTTTAAAAAAAAATTGTACATTTTTCAATGATTTAAAAATGATAAGTTATTGATAACTTTTAATTCAAGTAAATGAACCCATAATAATGAAAAATACATGAACAAAAAATTACAATTTTTTTTTTTTTTTTTAATTACAATATGTGGAAATGATTGTTGATCAGCTTATTAATGCACCGTTTAAATTTTCACCCCGGTTGTAGGCCACACACTGTAGAGTTAATTTTTTAATAAGGTGGCCAGTTACTAGCAATTTAATTTTAGCTGTAATGGGAGGGGGGGCACATTGATGCACGGGGCACATTTATACAGTACCAATATTTTAAAATCGAAAAACGCGACGAAGTCTGCCACGTCACTAGAACGCTCAAGGACACGCACAAGAACGACAGTTGTGACGACACTCGCCGCCAGTTCGCCGTTGGCCGTCGACGAGTGTTAACGTGTTCACGCTGCTGCGTAGTAAAATTTTACGCGACATGTAATCGTATCTCAGCATCGTCTTATTAGTTATATCTGCCGGTTAATATTGCCAAAGGTAAGTGAATATATTCAAAAGTGTTTTTAATTATGTTTTTGGCCATATCATTAATCCATAATTAATTAAATTAATTGTTTGTAAAAAAAGTCCGTTGGGGCACTTTGATTCAGTAGGCAACGGGGAAGAATGATACGTATCAATCTGCCCCTTTAGTGTATTATTCTGCCCCGTTAGTGGATTAAAGTGCCCCGTCACAAATAACAATTTATTAATATGTTTTGTTACATTTTTTTCCGGACCATCATCTACACGTGCAGCACTATCTTCATTACAAGCAGCATCGTCTTCGTCAACAGCAGTATCGTTTTCACAAGAACCACTAGCACTGTCTTCATTACAAGCGTGGTCGTTACAAACAGTAAAAAAATAAGAGAGTGACATCTTTGCCACCGGAAAAAGATTCAGACTCCAGTCGAAGCGAAGTCGTAATGACAAGTGATAGTGAAGACATTGAAATGCCTTCAGAATCAGAAGATTGGGTAGCTCTTGGAGCTGTTAACCGCGAATATATCGTCGGGTTAAAGGCAGAAACAACTATTTCCTTGAAGTTGGTTTTGACAAATCGTATTTTATGCCAATGACATAGAATAGTATTTGCTAAAAGATGTTTTACCGAAATAGTTGGTTTTGCCTTTAAACCGGCGATATAAAGATCGGAGATTTCTTGGTTATTAAATTCGAGAAGAAGAAAACTGTAAATTATTACGTTGCTTAAGTCCTCTTTATGTATAGTATGACATAATATCAAGTATCATATCTCAGAAAAAAATCAGGGTCGACTAAGTTTGTATTTCCAGTTGTGGAAGACAAATAAATAAATAAATATCTTGGGACATCTTACACAAATCAACCTAGTCCCACGGTAAGCTCAATTAAGGCTTGTGATGTGGGTACCAGGCGACGATATATATAATAGATAAATACGTATAGATACTTAGATACATACACAGCCACGACCAAGGAACAAACATTTGTGATAAATAAATACACAAAGAATGCCCTCGCCGGGATTCGAACCCGGAACCTCCAGCTTCGTAGGCAGGGTCACTACCAACTAGGCTACAGAGGCTGACAAAACAAAGCAAACGTAGATATTAAAGATATAGTTTTACAAATGCCAAAACCAACTTTTTTCAAAGGTACATCTCGAACATCATCGCTTTATTCATTTTCGTTAAATTTAACTGGATTTAATGTAGTAGAAAAGTCTACTTTTCTTTGCAGCTGAGTGTACAATAGGCATTATGACAAGATAAGAGAATGTTATGATTATTTTTGTTAAATTATGTGAAATGCTTTAAAAGTCTGTGATATTTTAGATGAGACATTTAAAAAAAAACGTTGATTACTTTAATAGGAGGTTTTGTCATATTGTGTTATACTTTTAATAACCATATACAACTTCAAAGGCTGATTAAATTTTAATAGTACATAACTAATTAGAAAAATTAAGAAAGTAACAAAGTCTAATAATATTACGCTAATATTGTTTTCTTAAAGAAACTTGAGAGCCTGATTTCTTAAAATATTGTTAACACTCTAAATAAAGTATATTTTGTGATCTCAAATAATAAGATGGCTTTTATTTATAATTTTTAATTAATAAAACAACTTAGATCGCTATATATATCACTGTCTTCGTGGATTTTAAATAAGCATCAAACTGCCCCACCCTATGTATCAAAGTACCCCTCACAAGGGGCAGAATGATACAAAAACGATTTTTCATTTAAGTCAGTATATCTTTATACCTAAACCCTTTGAGCGGCTATTTCGTAATAAAAATATAAACTGGTATATTAGCCAATTTACACGTCAAAATAAATATTCAAATCTGGTGCTTTTCGTCCATTAAAAAAGAGTTTGAATTTTTGTGCATCAATGTGCCCCACCTCCCCCTACAGCTTTATGCTGAATTGGGGACCGTTTTGTGCATAATTTGTTTCTTGTCCTTTTAAATGTGTATCTTGTAAAGTCATATGTGGCACAAATACTTAAATATGTTTTCTTTCTCTCTTTTTATTTCTTCTTCCAATTTACCCTACTATACTAAACTGCATTGTATGAGGTCGCCAATATTTTTATTACAACTGTCCCTAAAATAGGTACAAGGTACAACTACCTACAATCTTAAGGTACATTTAGACCAAACGAGCATTCGCTCATTCTATCTTCCACTCTACGAAATCAACGAATTTCGACGAATCACGTTTTGTGTAACGAACGAATTTCGTAGAGTCGGGGATAGAATCAGCGAATGCTCATTTAGTCTAAATGCACCTTTACATGGTAGCACAGCATAGATCAACCTAATCTTAAATAATGAATAACCCATAACATCACGTTAACGATTTGCGTTTACTATGTCAGGTTCGCAATAAGTCCTCAGCAATTTGGGAAACGTTTAAACCACTAACGAAAATACCTAAAGCCAGCAGAGTTGTGCCATATGCACACTGATCATCGCCACATCGACCATTTTATACTGATCTGCAAATAATGAGTAGTTGTTAGTAATTTCGGGGTAAAATTATGCTAGAACCGAGGGTAGAGCTTAAAATGTTTCGTGAATTGTTGTAAAGGGGCGCCAGCTCTACGATCGCGCACTTAACCCGTCAAACGCGATGAGGAGGAACATCCGAACCGACGTTGCACGCTTCACTTGGTACTAGTCATTCCCGTGAATGGAATGACATGTAACACGTTTCCAGAACGCTGTCATTTCGATGAGCACGACGATATCGAGCTATGACGTGACGCGCATTGTATTGACAACGTTTCAAAATTGTTTTAACTCATCTTTAGGGTTTCGTAGCTATAAAACGGTAAAAATAGAGCTATTATAATTTCGCCATGTCTGTCTTTTACCTACTGTATCTACACTGTAACAGTAAATTAAATCGATTCACGTAGGTATGGTATATGGTAGGTACGTGATGGTAGATACCTTTTCGCTCTTGTCACTATGACAAATAAAGGTCAAATACATTTCCTTTACTGTACCTACCTACCTACCTGTCTCTCTTAACCTAGCCTTATCCCATCATTTCGGGTCGGTGTACCTACTTACCTGGTTCGTATTATATTAGATCATCATCATCATCATATCAGAGACGTCCACTGCTGAACATAGGCCTTCCCCGAAGATTGCCACAATGACCGGTCCCGCGCTACCCAGCGGGTACCGATATTAGATACAACAAGATAAATATATTTTTTTACATTTACACAATAACAACATGATAACTTCATTAAGTAGGACTCACGAGTCACGAAAACAAGAAAATTAATTTCTAGTCAGGCGTTGCCACGTGCCACAACACTATATAGGTTCATCGTATATTTATTTAAATTGTTTGTGGATTTGAAGTTCCTGTTAAGATAATTATATTATCGTTAGTTTACTTTAGGGCCAATCGACATAAACTGCATAAGTAGGTAGGTACCTACGTAATGGCCATGAGAACCGCTAGTCTGGTTTTGTGTTCATATTTGTAGGTACGTAAGGTAAATTAGTATCAGTCGCTCTTCAAACTGGGAAATCGCTACGAGTACGAACCGTGTACGAGCGTAGCCGGTAGCGATTGTAGCGAAATTACATTTTAAACTCTCTCGTCGATTAGAATCGAAACCGTTTAACCGCTATTATATAAGTATCTACCAATTCTACCATGAAACTTCGTCCATCGGCTAATCGGCGGAAATGTATAGAGGCAAATTATTGCGATTCGAATGGACTTGCATCGGCGCGCCTTATTAAGGTGCATTCAGACCAAAAGAGCATTCGCTGTTCTAATCCCCCGCTCTACGAAATCAACCAATCACGTTTTGTGTAACGATCGAATTTCGTAGAGTGGAAGGTTAGAATAGCGAATGTTCCCCTTGCTTTTATGGACACATTATTAAGACCGAAAGGGACAAACAATTATTAGCGGCTTGTTAAATTAACAAACGTTTATGAGTATGGGGGTTAGACACCAGCGTGCAGCGGCCCTACCGCGTACTACGAAATCCGCATATTTCGGGGATTTTTCTCTGTCACTCAAATGACCCCCTCGTTGGAATGACAGTAAGAAATCCCCGAAATTTACGAAATTCAGTGTTCGCGGTAGCTGGCCCGGCTTTATTAATTGTTTCTATAGCTTTAGTTGCAACTTGCAAGCTTAGGATCGTATTGTTCTATCTAACTAATTGAATGTGCAATATTTGAGAATGTAAATATGTGCAGAGCACCACTCGACACGATTAGGAATATAGGATAGGCCTGCAATGTGAAAACATATTTAAATCAACTTTGTTTCTAAAATATAAATTCATATTTGCAACAGAAATCCAAAGCGTTTTATAGCGACTTCAATAGCCAAAACAAAGCAAATTGAATTCTGTAAGCAACCCCTTTAAATAGTTAATGGAAATTCTTCCCTCTCTCCTTGTAAATCTTGTTTATGCTTGGCCAAGGATTTCATAACACATTAGAGAAATTTAACATACACCTTCCTGACATTTTCTTGAATATTAACATCGGACAGGTGGTATATAAGGGTCCCGAGTTTCCCTCTACCGCATTCCTTCAGCGGGTGTGGTCTGTTTAAGTTCAAAGGTAAGTTACTAAACAAGATAAGTTTCTGTTGACGCGGGGATGGGTAAATTAATATTCGAGTATGTAAACGAGTGTGCGTATGGTGAGATGTATGTTGTAGTAGCCGCGTGGTGACGGCAGTAAGACTACATTTGTCACCACTCCAACCTCTGCCCGTGGGTGTCGTAAGAATCGACTAAGAGCTTGAAGTGTCATTTATTGATGATTGATGATGCCCGATTGTGGCGATAATGGGTATTTGCCTCCTTATGCGTCCATAAAATGGATTAGATAGGTAGGTATTAGGATGGGCATATGCCCAGCAGTGGACTGAGATAGGTTGATGATAGTGTTATAGTAACTAAAATACTACCTATAATGCAAAATATAGTGAGATATAACACAGCGAGAAACCTACTTACTTTACTGTTAACTTTTTGACCGCCAGACGGCTAAAGGTGCATTCAGACGAAACGAGCATTCGATATTCTAACCCCTTACTCTACAAAATTCGATCGTTACACAAAACGTGATTCGTTGATTTCGTAGAGTGGGAGATAGAATAGCGAATGCTCGTTTGGTCTGAATGCACCTCAAGGAATATGCTGAGCTCCAGACGCCACGCGTACACGATTATTTAAGCGAAATTGAACTTTACGGCGTCCCGCGTAAGTTCCTACTGCATTGGCGTAGCTGTCGGCCAGTGCCGTCATTGGCGTCGTAGTCACGATTTTCCGTTGTCATCTATGGCCGATAGTGGCGGTCAAAGGGTTAAGAGATTTCAAGTTATCAACCAGGTGGCTTATAGTGGTCAGTTTGTCGTTAGTTCGAGAAATATAAATTCAATGTTTATTTTTACTATAATGTAGGTAGAAAGTTACCAATTTATATTTCACGAACACTTTCGCACTTGTTTGCACGGGGCGGTAACAACGACAAACGATTAAAAACGAGAACATTACATAAGCTTACAGATAGTAAAAGAATATCCGTTATTAAAAAAAAAGAGAGAATGGCTTATGTAAATTATATAGATATGTATATACTACGTAATAAATTATGCTAGAAACCACTGTATGTTCAAACTGTTCAAACTACTCAATAGCAGTAGCCACACATTCAGCTATCGACCGACCGCAAACCGCGGCCGCATGTCAAACCTTCAGCTTCTACATTGGCTACTAACTAATCATCGGACAGTACGTGATGTAATGAGCATTTGTCAAAAAGTTTATACACAGTTACTAACTCTGATTGCACGAGTTACGCCGCGGTCGCGTCATCGGTCTAAAGGCAACCGGCTTAAGAGCATTCCATGAAAACGTCTACTTTTTGTCGCTTTACGAGTCACTATGGTAGCTACCCTAATAAAATATGCTAGCTGTTAGGAAACACTGTCAATCTTAAAGCCTTGATATGTTATTATTATGCCGTAATTCAGCTTACTAATTTAATTTTTCAAAAGTATTGAAAAGACAGTGTCGCTTACGACATGTTTTCATGGATTGCTCCCTTAGCGGAAAACGTATAGTGGTCCCTCTCGTACCCATATCGGCATCCCGCTCCAACTCATGGATTCGCTCGCTGCTGGTCGCCTTAGACCAATGTCGTGGCCGGGGCATTACCGTATTCCTATTTTGTTAAGGTCAGTGTGGGTAATTCCGGCATATTTTATTTGTATGGAAACTCCGTCATATGCGTCTTATATTGTTGAGTTAGGGGTGAAAATCAGTTGGTAGACGGACTTTTCCGATAGCCGGTATTATCTGCATTGACCTTATCACTTTTTAGGGTTTCTTAGGAAACTAGGAACCCTTATAGTTTCGCCATATCCGTCTGTCTGTCCGCAGCATGGCTCAGTGGCCGTTAGTACCTACCTACTAGAAATTTGCAATTTGATACAGGTGTTTGGTACATTATTTGGTACATATTATTAAACCCGACAAAGTGGCAGAATAAAACGTTGAAAAAAAAATTTTTTTCTGGTACGTTTCCTAGTAGTAAAGTGGGGATTTTTTGTCGTAATCCTTTAGTATCGTTGAATAGGTCTTTGAAAAATAATAAAGGTCCTAAAATAAAGTTTTTCTCTTAAATCAATATTTTCGGAGAGAGACAACCCGCGTTCCAGAACAAAAAAAACATTCCCCCGCTAACTTGATCCGTTGGTCCAAAACATATGAAAAAAAAAAATGAATAGTGAGCTTATCGATTACTTTAAAATAAAACTACTTATTTCCAAAACAATCGGCAGTTTTTGAATTACTATGGAACCCTACACTGACCATGGTCCGACATGGTCTTGGCTGGTTTTTATTTGATGAAGTCATTAGGTCCAAAGAGAAAGTTAAAGTAGTGACGTATCAGGAACTCAAAACAGTAGCAGAGACAAGGACAGAGTGGCGAGAACTCCACCGACAAGAGCAAAGCTCTTAAATTTGTGATGATGAATGATGCTGAAGTCATTAAAAGATGTGAATGATTTTTTTAATTTTGTTTAAACTACTAAACCAAATTTGAAGATTAAGGTACGCTACTGAACTAGTTACTGATTCTACGCAGAATTTAACCAACTTTAATACTTAGGTAGGTACCTGAACAAGTTTTCCATCCAATTCCATAAAATCGTTTCAATGTACCGTTTTCGAGCTATAATGAAATAGTACATTTCCTAACTAGTGCGGGAAAACTTTTTTTCGGCGAGGGTGAAAAAATTTTAGAAAAAAATGGTCCCACATTTTTCATACATTTTACATGCTCTCCACTTTGTAACCGCTGTACAAAGTGTTTGAAGAACGGTTACGTAATAGAAACAAAAAGTTGGGACACTTTTCTAGTAGGATCGAAAGAGCTCGTGATTCTGAGCAGGAAAAACATTAAATTTACCTGTTTTAGAAAAATAAGTTTTTGTATCTCTTCTCGTGAAAATGCCCAAATAGCAAATGAGAGAAAAAAACAGCTATGTCCGGTTCTAACCCTACACCACTGTTCCTGAGATTTTGACTTTTTTTTTAATAATAGTTTTATAACATCTTACAGCTAACATGCATTAATTGAAAACGAAACAAACTTGATTTAATTAGTAACCCTTATTGTCTGCCACTTAATTGTGAAAAATGTACCTACGTTGTAATATCTGTATACTTAAATCAAACCCTGTCTTCTGGGAACAGCTTCATTCGATGTGCTACATAAATTGATTTTCTGAGGAATTCTGACCACAAAGCGATTCAATTTCGACAAAATATCGTAACTATTGTCAGTCCGTTTTGAAACGTCAATAAGTATATTCAAATTTCAGCAACCGATAAAGTTTATCTATAAAGGTTAACGCTCAACTACCTACTCGTAGTTTTGGCTCGGGAGCTATCATTCATAACTTCATAAGAGATCGTACCTACTGTAATAGTGGAAGTCCGTACTTACCAGAGATCGGACAAATGTGCGTCATTGTTCGCAATAATATGGACATGACTACAAAGTTGAATAAATGAATAACTAAACGAATAATTTCTTGAAATTTTATGTGGAAGCTTTAAGATGATTATTTACAAAGGTTTTCATAGCTACAGGTGTCAAATAGGTAATTTTTATGAAAATGATTAATTATTTATTTTTCTAAATATTCTGGAGTCATGTCCCTATTATTGCGAACAATGACGCACATTTGTACGATCTCTGGTACTTACTGATAGGTACTCAAAAGATAGAATATTAATTGAATATATTACCTATTGATTAAAACTTTCACGATTATCACTTACCTATAGTTTAACGATAAACGGGGCTTAATGGCGTAAAGTTACGTTAAACTTACGTCAAGCCCAAAACGTCAGGAGTTAACGCGTTTAAAATAGAATAATTTTAAATTCATTACGTAAGAGCAACTTCGGCGATATCTCCTGGAAGGATGCAGACAGCAGCAAATATTTTCTTTCTTCTATCCCAATACCTATTCCTTAGCACGGCGAAATACTAAGTAATTGCTCAAGCGACAAAATAGTTGCTCACAATGTGACGCGGTGCGGTCGGACTCAATTTTATCACCACTCTGGGAGCTCAGGATGCTTAGACAAGTTGCCAATCACTAACGCTTAATCGTCAATCGTAAACGAAAGGCTAACTGTCTTTGTCGCACTAATATGAAAGAGTGACAGAGAGGGAAAACTACGATACGCTACTAAGCGCAAGCGATTGGCAACTTGGCTAAGCATCCAGGAGCTTAAATCTTAAATTAAAGCTTTATCAACAAAATTACAACCGACATCGTGAAAAAAACCGACATCATAAAAATTAAAACATAATTCACCATAATAAAATTATATGTAGAAAAATATCCTTTTATTGCGTAGCCAGACTTTGAATTCGTTTTTTAAGCGAAATTCGTTTATAATTATATTAACAGATAAAGCTGTAGATAAGTGTCCTAAATAGAGGGACAACAGGTGAATTTATCGCTAAAAAACGATCTTTTTCAACAATATTTATATAATATATAGCTGTAGTCGATATTATGCGTAATTCTAAATGTTTGTATAATAGTCAATTATAACTTTATTACCTATAAATAGAGGTAGCCACTTTATGGGAATAATAAGTACAATACAAGATGGTCAAGATGATAACTCGTAGTCAACCCTAAGTCTTTATAAGATCTTTTACTGTTTCAACATTTCACAGATATGACACGTTTGCATTTCTAAGCAAATATTTTAGTACGTAAATGAAGCATGTAAGGTAAAAGCATAAGCGCTCGACTCTGAACTAAGTGTTCGACGTCGGCACTTTATGCTAGATATAAAGGTTAAAATTGAAGAGCTAATATTTTTCAAAATTCGAATCACTTTGACATGTCGTGTCTAGTAATAGCGTCGATTACTTGTACTTTTGTCTACATTTTTTTTATTATTTATGTATTTCAATTATGTAAATATTGCAAGTCAAAAGTACGAGTCGTAGTAACACATATAGACAGGCTGTATAAGTTACTTTTAGCCTATATAATGACTGTGTGCATACCTATGCCCGTACCTACTCTTTCCGTTTTGTTTTAGAAGATATTTTTATGGTAAAAAGATCTCAAATTTCTCAATACATTGCGCTCGAATAAACTTAGGTAATGTTAGTTTAAAAATATTTAGAAATGAATTTTATAAATAAACTTAATAGAGTTTGAACAAAAGTTGCTTAATTTTAAGAATACTTTCAGTTAAATCTATCCTCGAGGATTACACATGAAATAAAACTATGAAAACGGATAAACTCGCGTGGTCTGCGGATGACCACGAACCCTGTAAAGTGTTCGAAACGTCGGAATGAAGTTAAAATTAGTTAATATTTATGCGAGTTTATCCGTTTTCATAGTTTTATTTCTATTGATCCTGTTATAGAAAATACCGAGTAAAATCACTTGATTGGTCCATTCCACGTGTTGCAGATGAAAGTGCAGATCTTCGTGGTGTTCCTGGCGACCCTCGCCCTTTGCGCCGGGCACATCGGCGGTATTATGGCTCAAGATGTAAATCCCCAAGTCTACTGCGGCAGAAATCTGGCTATTGCAATCTCCGAACTCTGTCTCATACAGAAAAATGACAAAAGATCTGAGGGGGCTGTGTTCGGTTTGTTAACAATCAATATTCTCATTGCACCGTTTAAAATTTGGATATTCTAACATTTTTTAGTATATTTTAATGAAACATCACGTTTTACGCCTGGTGGTGACCATAACCCGGCGCAGATCCAAGGGGGGCAATGGGGGCATTTGTTCCTCCCTGACACTGGTTAGGTATACATAACTAGGTGCTGTTTTTTAACAATTGAAAAAATAGATTCCGGTAAAAAATACTATCACAAGCCAATTCTCAACCCTGAACGAAATCTTGGATTGGCGCGCCTGACTATAACGTGGAACCGTATAATTACTCTTATTATAAGCGAGTATTGCTTATGAAAGTTGCGTTGGATCGACTTGAAGCGTGTCTTTATATTATCGACTAGATACTTACACTAATATGTTGGCTTGGTTGTCTGAGGCAATAATAATAATGTAGGTACCTACGATTTGGTTTGTTAGGTATATATTTATAGTCAAGTTAGGTAAGTGAAACATAAGTTCCACTTTCGATTTTTTGCGTAGTAAATGTATGCAGTGTTTCAGTTACCTGACTGTTTCCTAACCACTTCCTAACTTAATATAAATTTTGTCTGTGCTTGCGCTACGCCGTCGTCTTTGGCTACAGCAGAGCACTTGTTGATAGTCAACTTGGTGTGTCATACCTAAAATGAAGATATTGCTCCTCAGGCCCTCGAATCCCTCCGTACTACAAAGAGGAGTACGCCTGGCCATGGCTGTCCCCCCACAAGGCAAGAGGCCTGGCGCTTCCCTCGCGTGGCAAGCGCCTCATAGGTGGCGTAACGGACGAGTGCTGTGACAAGCCATGCAGCATGGAAGAAATGCTAGGTTATTGCAATTAGGTACAAACGATTTTTAGCACTTTTTAACAGATGTTCTAAGTAAAATATTCTAGCGTAAATAAGGGT
The DNA here is from genome assembly GCA_025490895.1 of Thaumatotibia leucotreta. Lineage (NCBI taxonomy): Eukaryota > Metazoa > Arthropoda > Insecta > Lepidoptera > Tortricidae > Thaumatotibia > Thaumatotibia leucotreta. The sequence continues at coordinate 3,771 of JALPQI010006572.1, read as the reverse complement.
ATGGACTGTAGTACACTTTTGTTTTTTGATATTATTAAGTTGGTAAGCATATTGTAGTTGGTATTGTGATGATTCATAAGCCCCTGGCTACGACATTGGTCTAAGGCGACCAGCGGCGAGCGAATCCATGAGTTGGAGCGGGATGCCGATATGCGTACGAGAGGGAGCACCTTACGTTTTCCGCTAAGCCGGTCGCCTTAGACCGATGTCGTGGCCGCGGCGTAATAGAGATGGGCTGTTCCCGGTAAAATCCCAAACTTACCATTTGGGAATTTTCCCCATACAGTTTTTGCCAAGTTACTTGAAACGGCACATCACTAATTCTTACCCATGACCAATTAGGTTGTCCGAAATTAAATCAACAATGAATACGTGCGCCTACTAATGCGTCCATATGCATAGGTAATTATGAGAGGCCTCTATCTAATTAGCAGTGAACTGACATAGGCTGGTGGTGATGGTACGTATATTAATATTAACTTAACAATTTCAAGAGTAGCAGTATCATAGAGTTAGAATCTAAACTTCGTACTTGTTGAATCGACATGATAGTTTTCGGTCACCATGTTCGTTTCGCTTTTTGATCCGTAGTCGTATCATGTGTTGGTAAGCAACGCAACGGTTACGTTAGGTTTTACTCGAATCGTAAAGCATTATATTACGCTCGCACTAGGTAGTGTTATTGGAGCGATGGACTGCCTTACGTACCGATTAACACCTAACGTAACCAATACTTGCCAATTCATGGTACAGCTACTGATCTATTGACCAACAGCTACCACATGCAAATTTTTATAATCATCAAAACAGTTTTAGAGCTACAGACGTAAACCTTTTTTAGGGTGCGGCTCCACTGACGCGGAGCGGAGCGGAGCTGTGCAAAATTGACCAGTTACATTCTTCAAATTCGAATTCGAAACATTGTGATGCGGTCTCATTGGCCGAGCTCCCACAGCTCCGCTCCGCTCCGCGTCAGTGGAGCCGCACTCTAAGAATTAATTGTTGGAATAACTCTATAATCAATCACGCAGATATAACTCGAGAGTAAATTATAATTTACCATTCTTACATTGCTTAGCTACAATTTCGCTCTATTGTTATCAGATATTTTACACGATTTTAATAATATGTCGTGGTACGAGTATAGAATACCTCTACATATATGTAATGTGTAAATAACTAGTTATTGAACAATTTCTTGAAGCACTAATAACATCTAGTTTACTAAATTAAGTACCTGTGGTAAATAAATTCATAATACGTTACCAGTCTCATCTCTTCTCAGTCTATAATACATAATAATTGTAAAATATAGTTAACGAAAGAGCAAGTTTAATTCGAAATGCATGTTCCCAGTCTGCATTTTAATAAAAGGATTATGTAAATTAAACGAATATTAGTAAATAAGAATGTTACAATTAATGTTAAATATTAAACTCAGAATAAATTGTTGTTGCGCTTAGAATTGTTTCATTAATATTTAGTTTCAAAAAGTTTTCATTAAGTATAGCTCATTACTTGTATATATTATATTCTACTAATGTGTGAATTAGATACACATATGGTATTACGAATTTTAAAATGCATTTGCTTAATGTTTATGATTGATTAAAGATATGAATTAAAAATTCATATTTTATCTAGTTTTCTGTCGTTTTTTAAATAAGTCATAATTTCATAAATTATTGTGCGGCGGCAACATCTTCGTCTCGCACTTGAAACCAGTCTTAGGGACAAGATACTTATGTTTGTTCGATAATTTTAGAGCGGCGTGAAAGTTCACGCCGCTTTGAAATCCAGTATGTTTCTGAATCTATTATTAAAGGAAAATGAGGCTATTTTGTGCATGATTTAGAGAGCACATTTTTCACATGTTGCCTTTCTTCAAAGACGTATTTGAATCGCAGACCTGCACAATGCAATTGAAACAAGATCCTAAGAAGCTGCATCTACTGCAGATCGGTATCTTCATGTGTTTGGTACACAGGACACGTCGCTCTCTAGGCGTTCGCAGCGCATTCGGTTTGCATGGAGTTTTCTTTAGCTGTTTTTTGGTATCATCAGACGGGCGTTTGTAGTTCACGATTATGGAGCGAACTAAAACATTGTAAATGAATGGTTATTCATGCCAGCCAGCAGTGTTATTCACTAAGAAAACCGCCTTGCTGTCAGCGCTGTGTCAGCGCTGCGGCAGCGTCGAGCCTAAAAATGGTATTCATTAATGTACTTTAAACGACACTAGTGCTCGGCGACGAATGCGGCGTGAGCTGGAATTACACTGCGTCGAGAGTTTGACGTTTAATGTACGAACTTCGTATTCTCTAACGAAAAGCAGCGACGGACTCGCCCACAACCTCGATCACAGCCTCGATTCCTAATGTCAAATAAAACAGCTAGGATTTTAGACAAGGCTTTCTCGACGTCGAGCTCGTTGACGAACGCAGCGTCGAATATGTGAATAAGAGAATAGCATAGCAGTATTGTCATTTGTTATGTAAGGCTGCCAAGTCGTTTTTCGGCGCTCGTGCTAGTACCTATTGAAAGTCGAGCAAGTGAAGAAATCTAAGAGTTGAAGGATTCGATTTTCGTTAGCAAACTAACTTAAACTTTTTTTGTGGAAGTACACGGATTTTTATATACCAATTTTTTTGATTTGTGTGTTTTAAGAAGAAACAGTTGCCGTGTGGTGACGGCAGTAAGAAAACATTTGTCACCACTTCAACTCTCCCCGTGGATGGCGTTAGAGTCGGCTGAACTAAGGGATTGAAGTGTCACTGACCTTTTATTTAGTACCTATCGAAGATTGATGATGGGCAGCAGCATCATGAATCATAGTGGAGAACACTAATTCGATCGCCAACCCGCTTGCCCAGCGAGGCGATTATGGGCATTGGCCATACTCAGGAGAGGCCGTTGTCCAGCTGTGGACCGATATAGGCTGATGATGTGAAGTAGAAACACTACTATTTTATACAAATTCGACCACCGATATGACATGTAATATTTATAATTTAAATTAAATTAAGTTAAATTGTTACTTACCTACAAGGGCTGCAAGTATGCCACCTAGATTTTTTAATGATCGGTAAGATATTATAAACATATACAATTATACAACTAACTATCCACTATTTGTTCTCATACCTATTAACATAATAAAATAAAATTCATTGCTGAAATCCAAAACAAGAGAACAATTGATAACTTTGCAGACACTTAGGTACTCTCTAGGCCAAATCCGTTGAATGAAATAGCAGAAAATAATCCGCGGACATGAAATCGCAGAAAATGAACGTACATTTACTGGCATCGAATAAATCAAATATTAATCCGGTGAATAGCGCGGACTGGGAGGAATCAATTATGTACGTACAAGGAGGCATATTGGCGATGGGTGAATTATTGAAAAGCCGTTTAAGACTCTAGTCTACGGAACTGTACATCAGAGGGCGAAGCGCGTTACGTGTTATAAGCGGTGCGACATAATTGCTGTTGTGTCTTTATTTGTAGGTAACAAATGTATTCAAATGACAGATTAGATCGACAACTCACTAAATTACTTGTACAAAACGTAACTTTTCGTCCAAATGAAGCCTACTGTTCTAATATAAACCGTTAACGTTTATTATTATTGCATTTATCAACTGTTATTTTGTATTCTGCCGCCTTAAGGTTGTCTGAAAGATATGCTTCCCATTGTAATATCTTTACTTGTAATACCCACTGTGCTTATTTGTTATTTTGTACTTATTATGGTGTGCAATAATAGTA
>JALPQI010006571.1:0-59618 GCA_025490895.1 Thaumatotibia leucotreta | reverse complement strand
AGCTGAGAGTTCCGGATTCAAACCCCGACGAAGTCATTTATTTGTGCGGTTACCATAAATGTATGTACCTATCTATTGTATACATCGTCGATCGTCGCATAGTACCCACAACACAAGCCTTAATTGAGCCTACCGTGGGATTAGGTTGATTTATTTATTTTTAGTATAACTGATTTGTTTTCTTGACCTGGCATTCAGGTTTACACTTGTTGCAATTTTATTTCTGTCTAAATAGTCCCAAGTGTTCCAACCGTAATCGTTCCGTTCCTTACAGGTACCGGGAACGAATTGTCACAAACCTTTCCAACAATACAGTAAACTAAAAGAAATTACCGTCTACGTCCACGTGCGGGTCGAAAGATATATTTAGTGCCCTAGGGACCGAACTTACCGGAGAGCCCAAAAGTGTCGTCGACAAAGCCATTCGTTTAGTGCCCTTCCTTTTTGGGACTTTTATATTGAATAATGTGTTTGGATTTTTACAGTACAATGCCCGCTGATATGAACCTTTGTGATACGTAAGGAAGGATATATCTTCGGAATTTATCATTAATAAAAAGAAATAGTATCCAGTGTTCCCTAAACGACGAAATATGTGTATCGTCATCTTTTCAGACATGAGATGTCTACTGCTGAACATAAAAATAAATTGGTATTCATAAGATTGTACTACAATTATCACTAAGAGCGGTGCCCTCCTATAAAGGGTTATATATAAGAGAGATTACTCTCTTGTAACCCTTTATAGGGCACCGGTCTCAAAAACGACCATCCTAGAGTACACCCTTTTTGTATTTTTTTTCTTGTACAGAATTTTTCGTACAATATAACTAATGGCGTTGAGGCTTGAATCCACGATTTTTTTTAATCTTGCCCGTTAAAGGGATAAAGTGCGCCCAATTCCACACTTGCCATCGTGAACAAGTGTACACTAAGAAGTCTAACAACATCGAAAACATGGTCTTCGGATACTTCTAAGATCGAATTTTGCTAATATCACATCATAAACACCTGCGAAGGATTTGGACGTCTAACGCCAGCTCAAAAAGCCCCCAAAATCAATTGTTCAATTGTGCCAAGATAGGCAGGACATAGCGCTTTTCTTAACACCGCGCATATTTCGGCGCAACATCTTTGACAAATGTTTATAGAATATAGCCAATCAAAAGTTTGATGGACCAATCAGAACTATTTTTAAATGGCGGGTTTAGTTTTTATAGGTTGACAGTTAAATTCATTGCCGTGATGCATTAAAAAGGGGGTGACATTTGTCAACTAAAATTCAGGACCGTTTTTGAAAGGCAATTTACTATGGCGTGCGGCTTCCATGTTTTATTTATTCGTAGATAAACACCTAATCACATCACACATCATACTCGTATCATCAGCCTATAATGACTTCACTGCTGGACAAAAGCCTCTCCTATTACTTAAGCGTATGGGCATTTGCCTCCTAATTTGTCCAAACGCTTCATAAAAAAATAAAAACCGACTTGAAACGATTTCTCCAAGATTCAATCAGCAGACCACAACTTGGTACCAACGAGACCATATACCTGATCAATAAAAAAAAATGAAAATCCTTTCACGATTCTCGGAGATATTGAATAACATACATACAAAAAAAACAGTCGAATTGAGAATTTCTTTCTTTTTGTAAGTCAATAAAATAGTACATTACGAAACAAGTGCGAAAAACATTAAATTCGAAACGACTGGCGATGTTTTAATCGACTTTGTTTAAATCGACACGAGCTACGTTATTACATTAGGTACGCTATATTTTTTTGCACGTGTTTCGTACGATATTTTTTAGTACACATGGCCCTCCGAAGTTTTGGACCTGATGTAAAATAGGCCACTTCAAGCAGTAGCGCGTAAAAAAGGCACCATCTGTACTAAAACAATAGGTGAAAGTGTGCTTAAATAATAGGTAAATAGACGCGACGGTAAGTCTATCAGCGAAAAATTCTTAGAGAGAAAACACAATATTACTTTTAGTAGGTATCCTCAGTTCTCCGAAAAAACCCAACCCCGCACTTTATTGATGATATAATTTGCGGGCGCGGTTTTATTTTGCTTCGAACGAAATATCAATAATAGTTTTGTGTTTGGATGGCTGGCGAAAGTAGTAAAGTTGGTATTTATTGACATTGGCTACTAGATAACTAATAAGCACTGAAATGACAGAGCTCTGTGAAGAAATGTCCTGTTTTCTGTCCCCGGAATTATAAATTAATAAATATCTTGGGACATCTTACACAAATCGTCCTAGTCCCACGTTAAGCTCAATTAAGGCTTGTGATGTGGGTACCAGGCGGCGATATATAGTATATAATAGATAGATACATATAGATACTTAAATACACACACAGCCATGACCATTTGACCAAGGAACAAATATTTGTGATAAATAAATACACAAATAATGCCCTCGCCGGGATTCGAACCCGGAACCTCCAGCTTCGTAGGCAGGGTCACTACCAACTCTACAAAAAAATTGCTTTTTCTTGGCATCGAACTTAGATACCAAAAATTTTTTTTTCGTAATTTTATGGTGTCATTCGAAAGAATAGATAAATGAAAAATTTTCTTAAGAAACATAGTATTTTTTTTTTTATGTTGGCACAACAAAGTGGCTCCACTCCACCTGATCGTAAGTGAAAGTAGAGCCCAAATCGCGGCGGCAACGAACAGGAGACAATCAGTAACCTGTTAGTTGCCACCGCCTTGCTGGCCCGCTAGATGCTGGTAAATACACCAATGACCATACCAATGACTATACCAGCAATGGTTATTGCTGGTATAGTATCTAAAACTAAAAGAATAACCAAACAATTTTGGTTCAAAATTCGAAAAAAATTGTATTTGGTTCGATTTCCGGGGGAAGCAAGTAATTTTTTGAAAAACTTTGAAGGCACTATTACAAAATTTTGAAAATAACACTAAGCCTTCTTTCAGCAAAATACACTATCTACGATATTTAAGGTACTTCCCCTTCATGTCCCATAACTTTGAGACCCCGTGTATATAAAAGATAATAATAATCTAATTTTCTCTATGCACCAAACTTTTCACGCCTATTACATTCTTTTTAATGCCGCCTTTTCTACTGACAGAAATTTTTAGACAAAGTAAAACTAAATATTTGGTAAAATTATTTTTTAGCTATATCCCCAATCTAACTTCACAGGGTCAACATATCCCTCATCGACCCCGACCCCCCACTTGACGAATAAGGTCCTCGAACCGGGTTTTTCCAATGGGCTCAAAGATTCATCTCAATAAACGGTTGACATCCCGGGTTCCGCGGGTAAATAAATTATTCACGAGGGAATTGAAGGAAAATTGGGGTTTTCGGGTATTACAGTGTACATTAAACGCATTAGAAATTTATGCCGCGAGGAGCTGCTTCCGCTTCTATTAATGTCCAAAAATGTGTTAGTCACGAAGATCAGAAAGATTTTTTTTAAGTGAGTTTGTGTATCATGTACGTGGAGCGAATACTTCCCGATTCGTCGGATTCCTGTTTTGCCGGATTCTTGTTTCGCCGGAAATATTAATATACATTAAATCATCCAGGTAAAAGAATCGTGCTTATATTTTCTTATTGAATGAAATGATCTGCTTCTCTACGACTACCTTTTATTTAATAGCTATCTATAATAATAACCGCGATATTTCTGTAGTATTTCTTAATAAAAAAAACGTGGCGAATCAAGGTACCGACAAAATAAGAATCTGGCGAAACAGGAATCCGGCGAATCGGGAAGTATTCCGTGGAGCTTCAAGGTTTGTCCAAGGACTATGAGTGACTATCACCTCGCCACCAGCAACAACCACCAGCGACAATCAGCTATCACTATGTAAATGGTGTTCTCTCGTGCCCGTTGTGCACACGGGTCTTTTTTAACAAGATCGGCTACGTCAGTCACACGAGAGCACATGAGCGTCAACAAAGGAGTTGAAGGCAGTCGCCGTGGCCGAAAACGGTCAGGATCATATATAAATGAATGACTATAAAATTAAATACTTCATTGCATAACTTGTAGCTTGCAACCATACTCGGTAATATACCTTTTTATGTAATAATGACTCATCGTATAGTAATGTTACCTCTATTTATTACACAAAATACACATAAGTTTACCCCTTCATAAATGTATCTAAACTAATTTATATTTTCTTTCACTGGTCTATATTAGATGCGGTTTAATAACCACAGAAAATCTAAGGCCATGCATGTTTTTACAATTTTATGTATGTAAATATAAGAAACAGAATCATAAAGATTACGTCATATATCGAAAGGATACAAATTAGTCAAGGTATGAAGATACTGGCTCGAAAATCTATAAGTTTTAGCTTTAGCCATGTGAATTTGCGATAATCAAACTAAAGCACAATTAATAAATCTATTGATAATGAGATTCCTTTACAATTTTATGTTTAAATACAAATTAGTAAATGGATACGGGGTCAAAAATACAAAAGTTTTTAGCTATGTGGTTTTATGATAATGATAACTACTAGAGGACAATGAATAAATCAATTGATAATGAGATTCCTTTATATGTTAATTCTAAGTCCTGAAAAGCAATTAGGTTCAAATCGTTCCTGTGGGTACTTTACGCTACAAAGCCTTATTTTCCGACTGAGCCCTTATCTGCATAAAGGTTCTTTTCTATCAAACCGTGTGGTAAAACTACTGTACATGCAAATTGTTAACTATCGCTGGATAAAAGGAAACTTTTTTCATCAAAATGACCGTTCTATTTACAGTGTCCCTTTGTAATCGACTTTTTAAAAAAGGAGAAGTTCTAGGAATGTATAAGGGTTCCGTTTTTGCCATTTTGGATTTCGGCTACGGAATCCTAAAGAGTATAGGTATTTGGAAGCTAGAAAGTGGCTTACTAAATATAACAACTAAGGAGTAATATAATGTAGTAACGGGACGACGCGTATTTTTAGGCAACCTTGTATATTCACCACTTTAAATTATTACAGGAGCCTATTTCTCAAAAGCTTGTAACTTGTTATACAAGCGGAAGTCCTTATCTAACTTATGGTGTTAAAAAGAAACTTCCACTTGTATTACAAGTTACAAGCTTTCGAGAAACGACCCCAAAATTTCACGATTTTTAAACATGTTAAACTTTCACGATTATCACTCATATTTTAACGACATACGGGTCTTAATCGCATAAACTTACGTTCCATATTATCCTGACCTGATCCTAATTATGATCCTGAGTCTGCCTACGACCTCGGGTGTAATGTCATGCCCGAAACGTCAGGGTAATATTAAACGTAAGTTACTATTAGACCCATATAACAAATATAATTACCAAAATCGGAGCACGACACCATTTACAACAAGGTTCAGGGGGGTTACCATTGACGTACTAATGCTATTCAGTTTAGGTTCAGGGAAAGAGACAGAGATATACGACTCATATAGCATTGTCCCTTTCTCTCGACCAAAACTGAATCGCATTAATACGTCATGGTAACCCCCCAAGAACAAAGTTAACAGTGCACATGATACTAGTTATTCGCAACTTTGTATGCAGTACATACTAGTCCATATAAAATCCGTTCCGACACTTCCAACTCTCCACAGCTATACAGAGGGGGAAATGGGATAAGCGACAAAATTAAAACTTTTATTTAACCGCCATAGACTACCTACAATAGACGACGTATTGCGAAGCTTACTTTTGATAGTGATTCGAAAGTTCATTGAGCCCAAGCGCACGCAAATTGATTGCTGAAAATGTAAAACGTCTGGTTGACGCAACTAAAACTTGTTTGAAAAAATAAGTCCCGCCAAGTTTCTTACCGGTTCTTCTCGGGTCAGCAGTGTAGGGTTAGAACCGGAAGTAGTTTTAATACTTAGACGATTCAAAAGAGTTTGTTGCTATTCCAATTTGAATAAAGAATTATTTGACTTTGACTTTGACTGTCTTTGACTTTGACTAAAGACCGTACTGTAGCCGTACCATGAGCTGCCGCGGCGTTATTAACGCGCGTTTACTTTATATTCCGCTCACTCGCACCAACATGCAAGTGGCGTCCAGTATGTCACGCTCACACTGATATATTGATGCGAGCGTGTACAGTCAAAGACAAAAGAAGGTGTACACAAAAATGTTCAAAAATATGTCCCAGTGCACTCTAATTCTGTGTAATAAGAACGTGGTAACATATTTATGAGCGGATTCTTTCGATGCATATTTTTACACTTGACTGTACTCGATACGTAAAGTACTCCATCACGCTCCCTTCAATATTATCAGCGTGACATACTGGTTTCATCATCATCATCATCAGCAGCCTATAATAGTCCACTGCTGGACGTAGGCCTCTCCTATTAACTATACGTATAGACGCATTAGGAGGTAAATGCCCATAATCGCCACGCTGGGCAAGCGGGTTGGCGATCGCAGTAATGTGTCCAGTATGACGACGCTGCTGCCCATCATCATTTTTTTATCAAATAATGGTCAGTGACATTTCAATCCCTTAGTCGACTCTTACGACACCCGCAGGAGGAGCTGGGGTGGTGAGAAATGTATTCTTACTGCCGTCACCACACAGCCAATACTCGCGTAAACGTTAAATGTTGCAAGAACGGCAAAAAGAGAACTATCATTTGCCTACAGTAGCCTAGCCGAGTTAGGATACGTTAGGTTTTACTCGATACGCGCTCGCACTGACATGTTGGAGCCATTGGATGGCCTTCCTTACGTATCGAGTAAAACCTAATGTGCCGTATTTTTGCCTTCGATATAATAGTTTCTAACTGTAATCCATAGTTTGGAAATAAACCCCTGTAATGCATTAAACAAACCACCAAAAATGAAACCACGTACCTGATAAAAGTGATAAAGTTCACGGCGTCCTTCAAACTTCCATATATGTACACATTTACAAGTTTTATCCGGGCCCGGTGCAGTTCTTCACATAACACACCTTTATTACTATATTATATTTGTTATAATCGTCTAACACACAATATACAAACACTATTTACATACAAATCCGAGTATTTCCGCAGAGTCAATTTTTACAAACCGCCATTAACGAGACCGACCGTTTAGACTGATTCATTAGGTTGATTTTCGAGCGTCGCTGACTGCGCGCATGCGCGGTGCGTATTTTTAATTTTTTGATGTTACCAACCAGTGAATTTCAAAATTGAAAGAATGTAAAATGCATGTACATAATCTCCCCCCCGAACCAAGCTACGGCTTGGTTAGCAACCATCTACCGAAGGCAATATACAGAGTTTTGAAACAGGCCGAAGTAAGGTACCGTTTTGGACCTTTAATTCAGCAACGCGGTTGATTCCATCTTTTCCCGGTAATAATCGAATAACACGGCCGCGTTTCCATTGTAAGGGAGGATAGTTTTCATCTTTTATTAGAACTAAATCATCGATTACCGGAGAGTTCGTACGTGAAGTCCATTTAGGTCGTTGTTGCAAGGTATGAAGATATTCATTGCGAAAACGAGACCACAAATGTTGTGTCAGTTTTTGAACTTGTTGAAAACGTGACAAACGCCTTATATTTGTTTGTTCAAATGGGTATTCCGGCAAAGCTACTAGTGGTTGACCGATGATGAAATGACCAGGTGTTAAAACTTCCAAATCGGCCGGATCCGAACTTAACGGACACAAGGGTCTGGAATTCATGATTGCCTCTACCTTGGTGAAAAATGTGGTTAATTCTTCGTAAGTGAGCCGTTGCTCACCTAGTACGCGATACATGTGAGTTTTAGCCGATTTAACCGCAGCTTCAAACAGTCCACCCATATTTGGACTACTGGGAGGGTTGAACAACCAAGTAATATTGTTTTTAACTAATTCGCGTTCAAGCTCAGAATAGTGAGTTTTTAAATATATATACATCTCTTTTAAATACTTATTTGTCCCAACGAAATTGGTACCGCAATCAGACCGAATTAGCGAAGGAAGTCCTCTACGAGAAACAAACCTAGTGAAGCATGCAACAAACGCTTCAACTGTAAGTTGAGAAACGACTTCCAAGTGCACTGCTTTCGTTGTTAGGCAAACGAATATGCACAAGTAACACTTTTGAATGCGAGCATTTCTCAAATTGCTACTTTTCATAAGGATTGGACCTGCAAAGTCTGTCCCAACTCCTTCAAATACCCTAGAACATTGCACCCGATCAGGAGGTAAGTCAGCCATGAATGGCTGTTGTTGCCGAGGAGCAGTTTTAAAGCATGGAATGCATTTAAATGTTACATTTTTGGTGACCAATCGCATTGACAATATCCAGTAGTTGCGTGATAGGATTGACGCTAATGTTTCTGCGCCAACGTGACAGTATACTTTATGATAATGTTCCACCAACAGAATGGTGAATTTATCTTTTCCGGGGAGTAATATAGGATGCCGAGCCGAATAAGGGAGGTCTGAATGACAAAGGCGTCCGCCAACTCGAATCAAACCTTCTTTGTCGATAAACAGATTAAGTTTTCGCAAAGAGTCTCGGATAGGTTTCCCAGTAGAGAGGTTTTCAAAATGACTGTAAAAATATTTTTTTTGGACAATCAGTATTAAACGAGACAGAGCGAGGCGACGTTCCGATACCGACACATTTTTGTTCAAGTTTTTATTTCCACGACAATTATTTATAAACCGAATCAGAAATGCCGTTACGCTAATTAGTTTTTCAAATGAGCTATATCGACCGAATAAATCAAAAGTATCATCTAAAGCCAAAGAATTACATACAAATTTAGACCGTAATCCTGGTAAGTCGCCAGGAAGCTCGGGCTTGGGTTGGTTGAGCCATGATTCTCGAGGTAGATGTAACCATTCTGGGCTCCACCATAAAGGATGCTCAAGAAGTTGTGCTGCCGTACAGCCACGAGATGCCACATCTGCACAATTCAAGTCACTTTTTATGTAATACCATGAAATAGGTAAATTAAGGTCATTTATCTGAGAAACTCTGTTACCCTGAAATACATCCAGTTTATGAGGTGCAATAGATAACCAGGCTAAAGTTATCATGCTGTCACACCACCCAATAATATCCGTAATTGTAAGTGAGAGTTCACATAAAGCTAATGACACATGAGCTAATAATTTAGCCAGCAAAGTCGCAGCGCTCAGCTCCGCCTGGGGTATCGTCAATTTCGTTTTAAGCGGAGATATTCTCGACTTGGCAATAACCAGACGAACCGTGACCTCTCCTTCAGAGGATTCCGACCGTAAATATACCGCAGCTGCATAACCAACAGACGACCCATCACAAAATCCATGTAATGAGTAGGACACCTTACTCGTTATCTTCAAGCACCGAGGAATGAAGAGTTTCCTTAAATTTGCAAAATCTGACAGAATGTTATTCCATTTTTCGACAACATGACTAGGCGCCGGTGAATCCCAGTCTACCTGTTTAGCTCCATCACTCATTAATTCCTGTAATAATAATTTCACTCGGAAAACTACGGGACTTATCCAACCCAGTGGGTCAAATAATTTTGCTAAGGACGAAAGAATACTACGTCGACTAGGCATTAGTTCCTCGACAGGTATGTTGACTCTATATGTGAATGTGTCAGTTGATGGGTTCCACTGGATACCTAAGACCTTTATAAATCCAGCACTGTCATCATCATCAAAACATCGAGGTACTTCACAATGATCCGTGGGAAAACCAGTCAACAACCGAGGATCGTTAGACGCCCACTTTCGCAATTCACAGCCTGCCGTTTGCATGATTCCAATGAGTTCCTTCATAAGGTCCTCAGCTTCTTGAACAGAGTCAGCTCCACCATTTATGTCGTCAACATAAGTATTAGCTAGAAGGAGTTTAGCAGCATTAGGGAACCGTTCCTTCTCGTCTGCAGCCAGCTGGTGAAGACACCGGATTGACACAAAAGGACTCGATTTCAACCCGTAAGTATTAGTAGTCAATTCAAAACATTGAACAGGTTCTGTCTCATTTCGTCTCCAAAGAATTAACTGGTATCGTCGATCTTCGGGATGAATCCAGGTCATGCGAAACATCATTTTAACATCTGTAGTAAAAACAAACAACGGCAAGCGAAAGTTCAAAATAATTTTAGTTACGTCATTTTGCAACTTTTCCCCTGAATACAAACAATCATTTAAACTTATGCCAGTGGTAGTTTTGGCACTTCCGTCAAATACTACTCTTATCTTTTCAACATCTCCAGATTTCTTAAAAATTCCATGATGCGGAAGTATGAAATATTCCTTACCAGAATCCACATTGAAGTGGGAAAGTTTCATATGTCCGAGTTCTATGTATTCATCCATGAATTGCACATATTTTTCCTTAAAAGTGGGTTGTGATTTCATGCGCCTCTCTAAAGCCATAAATCGACGAACCGCATTTGGCCTAGAATCGCCTAACTCCGGGTGATCAGATATTAAAGGTAAACGGACAACATATTTTCCATCAGATCCACGCGTAACCGTCGTAGCAAATAATTGCTCACAACTTACGTCCATAGGATCCTTTACAGGTGTCCTTGGAGGCTCTTCCGACTTCCAAAACCTCTCGACCGCATCAATCAAAGTAATTCCCGAAAAATGTTCAACACCACGTGGTATCTCCCCACTGACTCCACGCAATGGACCGAAAACCGCAAGATCAAATATAGTATCAATAGCGTATGGACCACCTTGCCGAATAGTGATCTTGTTATTAAGTATTTCACCGAGAATATCACAACCGAAAATAATGTCCACCCGAGGAATGTGGTCAAAACCGAAATCCGAAATATTATATTTATTTGATAAACCGAACCGAGATGCAATGTAAGTCGTTGGCGACTTTAAACCGACCGCATTAACCGATAGAATAACGTTTTCCTTACGTTCCGACCGAAAATTGAGATTCACTAAGTAATCACCGCCCTTGGCATGAACTCCGCCGATACCCAACAATGACGTTTTCAAGTAATGTTTCTTTAACCCTAAAGTTTGAACAAAATCTTTTCTAACCACCGAAACTTGAGAACCAAAATCTAAGAGAGCCCGAGTCTTAACAAATTCACCGTTTGTAGACAATACATCTACAATAACAGTTGGTAAAATAACATCTTCTAGTAAAGCGGGCGGCGAAGAAACATTACTCGTAATTGATTGCTATTCCGTGTTATCAATAGATGTCACTGGCGCATCAGAGCGCAGCGACCCGCAGGTACAGGCGCGCACACAGTCGACCGCGGCAGATGTACTCGGCACTGCCATAGCCGTATTAGTGATTCGCTCATTTCGTGCGCGCGGATTATAGTGTTCAACCGTATCAACCTTATTCGGTGCATTCATTTCCGTCATACAAATTAAATAATTATGCCCAACATTGCCGCACCGTGAACAAGGAATGTATTGATTACACATTGCCGCCGAGTGGTTTCCGAAACATCGAAAACAGCGATTATTATTTCGCACCCAATTTTTGCGATCAGCGGACATGCTATTTTTAAATTTAAAGCAGTCTACTATCCCGTGCCCCGAAACAGAACAAAACGCGCACCGTAAGTTAGGGATCGAGCGATCATTGTTTACACGTTGCTCAATTACATGTATATTTTTTCCCGTTTTGTTGGTTATCAAATCTGAAGTATTGGCAGTGTCGATAAGTTGACATTCGTTTTGCAAGAACTCAACTAAATTTTCGAATGTAGGTATCTTATTAACGCCACCGTGTATTTGTTCAAATCGAGATTTAATATCGATAGACAGCTTAGTCAAACTTACATGTAACAATATGAAACTCCAATGTTCAGTTGGGTAACCTAAACACTTAAGTGCCCTAGTCGACTCGAGTAGAGGATTTAATATTTGGGTACGTAATGAGTTTTGTTTCCTAATAGGCATTAGGTTCAAAATACGCGAAATGTGACTATCCGCGAGCAGGCGTTTATTATCATAACGCGACTTAAGAATTTCTAGCGCAATATCCAATGATGCATTTGTCATGGGTAAATGTTGAATTAATGATTTAGGTTCATTGCATAGATTTGAAACTAAGTAATGCAGTTTCTCCGTTTTTGAAATATCTGTCCTTGACTTGATCAAGGAGTTGTACAGACTCATAAACCCGGACCAAGCAAATATATCGCCATCAAATTGTTGTAAATGGATTTGCGGCAGCCGTGGCCGCGGCGTCGATGCCGTCGGCGCGGTTGCAGCGACCTCCGGGCTCGGTTTTTCCAAGGTCAAAGCATCCAAATGATTGTAATGATTTTCTGCATTTTTATAACGCGCTTTATATTCACTGATTTTTCCACCATCGGTTGCCATCTCGAGGCCCTCAAGTAAACCCTCGTATGCAAGACTCAATTTTTCAAAATGAGATTCCAACTTTCGTAATCTCGCCGCTAAAATAGTGGAACCAATATCGGTTTTCATCATATTAAAAGATGATTGTAACCACTCACATTCTAAATTAAATCGAATATCATTTGTTTTGCTTTTCGCCATTTTGAAAAAACACAAATTTATGGTACGTATTTTTACAAACTGAACGCGCGCGAGTAAAAGGTCATTGACCCGGTTCGAATGACCAAATTATGTGCCGTATTTTTGCCTTCGATATAATAGTTTCTAACTGTAATCCATAGTTTGGAAATAAACCCCTGTAATGCATTAAACAAACCACCAAAAATGAAACCACGTACCTGATAAAAGTGATAAAGTTCACGGCGTCCTTCAAACTTCCATATATGTACACATTTACAAGTTTTATCCGGGCCCGGTGCAGTTCTTCACATAACACACCTTGATTACTATATTATATTTGTTATAATCGTCTAACACACAATATACAAACACTATTTACATACAAATCCGAGTATTTCCGCAGAGTCAATTTTTACAAACCGCCATTAACGAGACCGACCGTTTAGACTGATTCATTAGGTTGATTTTCGAGCGTCGCTGACTGCGCGCATGCGCGGTGCGTATTTTTAATTTTTTGATGTTACCAACCAGTGAATTTCAAAATTGAAAGAATGTAAAATGCATGTACACCTAACGTTACCGATACTTGCAAGTTACTAATACGCGAGTACGGTAGGTATTTCTCAGAGCGTAAACGGACATCTCATTCATCTGGTCACGTTTTTTTGGAAGTGGCTGCATCTTTTGGTACCATTTTCGGTCTTCAGATACAGCACCAGTTTCTCTATAAGACAACCAAAACCAACCTCAAATTATTCAGCCACTTTCAAGAAAACGTAGCCAGATGAATGAGATGTCCGTTTACGCTCTGAGAAATGCCCAGTATTAATTTTTAACTTTGGAGGGCCATCTGCACAAAAAAAGGTTGTACGAGACACGTGCAAATACGAAATTCGTAACTCGTGTCGATTTAAAACACTCCCGTCGGTCGTGTTTTAAAATAACGCCACTCGTTTCGAATTTCAGGTTTTTCGCACTCGTATCGGTACTATTTCAGTACCGATGGCGCTTTTTTTACGCGCTTGTGCGAGCAGTGGTTAATTTTACGTCAGGTCGAAATCTTCGGAAGAGTCATAATATATGTACTGAAAAACTTCATACGATACAAGTGCGAAAATAATTAAGTTCGAAACAAGTGGAGATAAATTAACTTAATCGACACGAATTACGAAGCGTAATGTACTATTTCATCTTACATACACCATCTGGAAGGTAAATCTGTGCTAGCCACACTCGTCATGAAAAGTATTGCGAGTGGAAAATAAAGTTATACTTTCAGTTCGCGAAGAGTTAGTGAATAGAGATGCGAAAAAAGTCTGTAGGTATACAAGGTGCCCATGAGGAAAGGGAAACATTCTAACAGCATATTCCTGAGACTAAAAGAAGCAAAAAATGTCAAATGAGTTTTGATTAAATCTGAAAAGAAAAATGTTTTCAATGCCTTTAGACAACATGGTGACAAAATCGTTTCCTAAAATGCGTTTATCATAGCGTAACGGTCTAAAACGGTTTAAGAAAAAAAAATCTCTTAAAATAGACTGAATCCCGAAAACTTCATATGACATTTTTAACGTAAAAATTTGGTCAGAAATCCGCTGTTGAATTTTTTCCCTCTCCTCATGGGCACCCCGTATTATTATGCCGATATCCATAAACGTTAATTAGCTAATTAATCGTATGTCCCTTTCTTTCACACCACTTTGGCATCACTCTTTCTACACTACTTTAATATATTTTTTTGAAATTAACTCTAAAACATATGAGATAGGACTTCAATTTCAATATCCGTTGAGTTATTATAGTGTGCGAAGACTTAAAGGCATTTGTCGATCTAATTTTTTCTCATTCTTTTTGAAAAAATTGTTTAAATTTTACTGGTCACAATTTATTTTGTCTTGACTGCCCCATCTTTTATTGTTGAAGCTTAGACCCGCGTTTAATTATTCCAGGTTGCTTTTTAAAAACGTCTTCATTTTTTTATGTGCATTATTTTGTTCACTCATAAATAAAAAATCATTAAAGATGCTATGTGCGAATTTCATACTTGTCTTCATACCAATACCATAGTTACAAAAAATACGCATAATGTTGGGGGCGGTCATATCAATAAATAAATAAATATCTTGGGACATCTTACACAAATCGACCTAGTCCCTCGTCAATGTATGAGAATGACAGATCCAAACGAAAAGTCACGTGCCCATTTCCATACAGAATGGCATCTAGGCTAGACCTACTGGCCAGGTGAAATTTAAAAACATAAAAGCTTGTAAAGGCTACAAATAAAAAAAAAGTTGTAAATGGCCTCCTGAGTAAATAAATTTAAATTTCGTGCTGTTTTACTGCCAAGTCTAGCTTAACTATAGAGTGCAGACTAATTTAAAATTTGGCAAAAATTCATACGTTTGGATTCAATCAACCAAATGCACAAACAGCATGCAGTCACGGACAATCACCAAATTGGATTGGTTTACTTTTTCACACAGAACAAAAAATAACGTAGAAGTGGCTTATACCCCGATTCTCGAGAGAACCGATGTCGCCACACTCACACTGGCGCAAACATGCACACAGAAGTATCTGAAAGCTTATTGGTTATAAAATCTTATACAAAAATAAACTTTATTTCGAATGCGAAAAAAGCAAAATTATACTACTCGTTTTATTACTTACGACGTTTCGCTTGCTACTACTAACTTGCAAAGAGAGTGTTGCCATCTAGCGTCGAGTAGCATAAGTCTGTTTAATAACTAAAACTCAATAGTTCAGCAACTCCCCAATAGATAGCGAATCCTTGTTCTCTCTTCCACATACGTGGCATTTCCCAAGAGTAAAAGAGATAGGCTGCTTTTTGCACGTTATGGCTAACGAGCGTCATAGTGCTGTGCAAGAGTCGGTATTATATCGATAAAATATATGTAATTATATATATGAAGTAATAGCATTGGGCGTCTAGGGAGGTAATTACGGTATTACTAACTAGAGTGTTAGATTTTTCATGACTCGAGTTAGTATTCCGCTTACCGACCGTGATGCATGCAATGTTTTTCATCACACTTCTAAGCAAAAAAAATTGTTTTACGACAAAATATTGTTAAATGACGTACCAACTTTTCTATAACTCCCTAGGGAATACTCCCGCGACGCATGCAAGCAATGGGGCGCTTACATAGCAAGTGTGATGAAAAAGTACATTTCTTCGATTTGCTTTGGTTTTTCATCATCATCATCATATCAGCCGAAAGACTGCTGAACATAGGCCTCCCCCAAAGATTGCCACAATGACCGGTCCTGCGCCACCCGCATCTAGCGGACTCCTGCGACCTTCACCAGGTCATCAGTCCACCTTGTGGTGGGCCTACCCACGCTACGCCTTCCGGTACGTGGCCGCCACTCAAGAACCTTCCCGCCCCAACGGCCATCGGTTCTACGCGCAATGTGCCCCGCCCACTGCCACTTCAGTTTAGCGATTCGGAGAGCTATTTCGGTTACTTTGGTTCTGCTGCGGATGGTCTCATTTTTAATCCGATCACCATACCTGGGATAACTCGGGGCATTTATACGAAAGTGATGTAGCAAAATATTTTATCGACTAAAAATATATCGATGTTACTGTGAATGACAACATCAAAATGTTATTCAGCATAAATAAATATTAGGTACTTACTCTTCAATTAAAATAAAAAATAAATTTAAACGGGTAGTTACGCGTTTATTTAAAAATAATTTTCAAAATATACAATTAATATTAAAAAATCAATATTTAAATTGTCATTTTGATTAAAATGACATCGGCATACAAGAGGCCCGATATCAGATATGACATCGAACCTCTGTACTGTAATCGAGAATGTTCAATAAGCACGTCTTTTATTATAATTATAATATATAATATATCACAAATAATGAATTCATAACCTTTTGAATAAATAAAAACAGACAGATGGACAGTCGGGCAGACAATGATAACGATAATTTGAGAACGGCACCTTAAAATTCACACCCATAATATTATAATTATTAGGATATTCTCATGCTCACAGTAAGTAAGGCTGAGATGATGATGATGACGATGACCTTCGGGCGGAAATGGTGAAACTATGTTTTGGCAACGAAACCTTAATATCTACAATATTATAATATTATGATAAGCAGACCTACACTCAGCAGCTAGCAGCAAAAGGCTGAGATGATGATGATGATGATGACGATGACAGTCGGGCAACATGGAGAAACTATAATTTGACAATTGAACCTTAACATTCACAATATTATAATATGAGGATGTGGGGATCTATACTAAGCAGTAGGTAAGGTAGTAGTCTTAGGGTGATGATGATAATGACGACAATGACAGTCGGGTGGACATAGCGAAACTATGATTTGGCAACGAAACCCTAATATCCACAATATTATAATTGGATGACATGCAGGCCTACGCTCAGCAGCTGGCAGCAAAAGGTTGAGATGATGATGATGACGACGATGACAGTCGGGCAGGGCAGACATGGCGAAACTATGATTTGGCCACGAAACCTTAATATCCACAATATTATAATATGATGATACGTAGGCCTACGCTCAGCAGCTGGCAGCAAAAGGTTGAGATGATGATGATGATGACGATGACAGTCGGAAACCCGATTAAATAAATAAAGATTATAGAGAACATGTTTCAATTTTTTTCACTTAATCGGCTCAAGACAACTAATGTAGGTATATCGACGAAATAAAATATCGATATCGATACCTTTTTGGACCCTTTCCTCGCATTGGCCGCTACTCAGCCTATCGTTCCGAAATTCTAGAGATTTCCATAGTTTCATGCCAAATAAAAAACGACCTTATTATTGGCATATAAAGTTGTTTCTTATTTAGTGTAGTACAAACATCTTGCGGAAGACGAAATATTTTAGAAAATATTAAAATATTAACAAATTAAGAACTTCCGGTGGTATGAAATACCTTCATTGGTGAGGTTTGACTTCTGGCTGTTACTTTTACATCCCAAAACGGCACAAAAAGGCATATTTGCACATTCTTTTTCGGATTTATTCGAAAATTATTGCCACACGCGCTGCGCTTACATTACGCTTCTACTGTTTTTTCTGTTTTGTGCTTTTTCATAACGATCGGCGTAGTTGCATACTAGCACAGTATAATACTAACAATACAATACAATACAATACAATACTCTTTATTGCACACCTCGTAACATAAAAAAGAACATAACAAAAAATTCGAATCTTAAAGGTAGAGGTAACACAACAGGCGGTCTTATCGCTAAAGAGCGATCTCTTCCAGACAACCTTTAACCTAACTTACAGTACGGACACTTTTTGCCCCATGTACCATGAGTTGGAAAGTGAAGGGGTAAAGGATACGTGAGGTTTTACTCGATACGTAAAGCATCTCGAATATTACACCATATTTTTTTTTAAGAGTATAAAGTATAATAATAATTATACTCATAAAATACACTGATGTGAGAACAGATTATCTATACTACAATTACATCATAAAATTTTGTTGGGGTGTCTGTGGTTTTCAGTGAATGGTGAAACACGTTGTATATGGACGGATTCGAGGATGATTAGTATAGGATTCCTGTTCCGTCTTCGCATTCGAAGGCTCTGCAGACTGCGCAGACGAATTACACCATAATACGTCTGCCATAGACGCTAAGGCCATGATGATCTATAGCGCACGCGCTGTAGCCCGACCATGAGATTTCGCTACATTATTAAGTATTAACGTGCGTTTACTTTATCCATCCCGCTCACCCTTGCGTATCGGCGCGTGCAAGTCGGATAGAAAGTAAAGTCTGTAAGCCTGTCTGCTTTGGCTTGTTAGCTGTTAGTGATAGATGTATTGATAATAATAAATAAATAAATAAACGCGCGTTAATAACGCCGCTGTGAAGCGATGGTGGCTCAGTGGTTTAGACGTTTTATTTTCAATCCGGAGGTCGTGGGTTCAAATCCTGGCTCGTACCAATGAGTTTTTCCGAAACTTATGTACGGAATATCAGATGATATTTACCATTAGCTTTCGGTGAAGGAAAAGATTGTGAGAAAACCTGCATACACCCGCGAAGAAAATCAAAGGTTTATGTGAAGTTCCCAGCCCGCTTAGGGCCAGCGTGAGGACTATAGCCCAATCCCGCCACCCAGGCGTCAAATTGGACGGAAAGTGGAGGCACCATCTCCAGACTCGTCACAAATAAAAAAAAAAGCCCAATCCCTCTCATATACATATGAGAGGAAGCATACCCAGAGACATTATATTGGCAGAAATATTACTTATTATATTATAATAACGCTGCGGTAGGGCATGGTACGGCTACTGACATATTGGAGCGAGTGCGATGGCCTGCTTTACTCGTACGTATCGAGAAAACCTAATTTACTGATACTTGCAAAGTCATTATACGGCTACTGAACACATTCACATTCGTAAAACATCTACGTCGTTTGATCCGAATGCGAATGTCAATACGAATATTTTAAAAGATGCGAATATGCGAATGCGAATATTCGAAACATTTTTAATCGATTGCTAGAATCCAGTGATGATTGATCAAATGATCAATGATCATCATTTCATGATTTGTTCTTTATGGCATGCTCTGGGCAAACCTATGTCCAGCAGTGCACGTCTATCGGCTTATAATGTTTCTTCGACTTCGGTTAATAACACAGAATTAGATTTGGATAGAAGAAACAAGTTCATTCATTTGTATGGCGGCCGAGCGTGTCAGATTTTGTACTGAAGTTGTTACTTGCCTATAATTTTAAATATGTCTCAGGCCCTTGAGTATTCATATTTTTTTGTGTTGTTGCAATTAATTTTACTTAAGGAGGCATTATTAATGTTTTTGTTCACTTCAACTTACAAAATTTGACGTCCGAAAGCTGCAAGCTGCGATTAAAGACGGACAACTCAGTAGATTTTACCGAGTTCATTTGACACGCTAAGTAGATACGTTTGCTTGATCTATGGTACATATGACATCTGTGGTTAAAAATAATCTTAGTCAATTTAAAAGACTGCATTATCTACTTATATTCTCGTAATCCGAACTAGAGCCACCGTGACCATGGTCATACATGACTGGTCTAAGCGATACGCGCGAACGCAGAATCTAGCCTACGGTACAAAATAATTTCTACTTTTTTTCCTTGGCAATCACGGCAATGTATCGTGTAAGATACATAATTTTTTGTATTTTATTAAAGATAGAATTTTTGGCTCTACCTAGCAATGTATAAGTTGCAGAATATTCTCAAAATTGCAGGAATGTACTCGGAAATTTCCGAGAATTTTCATGAGAATTTAAGAGTAAGTTCTCATTGAGAATGTTTCCATGAGAACTTATAAAAAAGTGTTACGATGAATATAGTATTTCACAATTGAATGAGCAAGGCATAAAATGTACCTTAAAAGGCGTATATATATAACGGTTTTGGTATGATTTGATTGCCTGTAAAATTGACATTGCCGAGAACATTCTCTACAGAAGTTTCGGAACTTATGAAACTTCTCTTTGGTTTATTGCTAGCTCTACCTGACAGCGAAGAAGCTAGAATGCAATTTTTTAATATTGCCCAGAAAACGGTTTTATTATTTTACGTCACTCTCGGCCGTAACGTAAGTCCAATTTACTGCCAGCTTCTTTGTGTGAAAATCTCACTTGGCCAAAAGCCTAAGCAAAATGTAAAATTGAATACAACCCACGGGTGATAATTCATAAAACCCCAGTGGCCTACACCACAAAAGTTTACAAGCCTACAATAAAATTCTAATAATTACCTAATGAAAATTTTAAAAACAACCAATTTCAACAGATTTCTCCAAGATCCTTTCATAGGTGGTTTCCATATTTGGTTTCCTATCATCAAATCCTACTTTCTAAATACAAATTCTTGTAAATGAATGAAAATTAACAAAAGCGCCACACATATACCATGTACCTATAACATTTGAAGAGATCCCTGGATTTCTCTAAGATCCCATCATCAGACCCCAACTAGGTGCCATAGGAACCATCTCGGGGTTATAAATCACAAATAAAATGTAAAATCGGTTCACGCTTCTCGGAGATATCGGGTAACATACAGTATACAACAAAAAAATCAGTCGAATTGAGAACCTCCTCCTTTTTTTTAAGTCGATTAAAAATTTACTACATTTTGTATGGGATGATATCCAATTTTGTAGAATTGTACGCTTGTAAAGTTTTGTGGGATAGGCCACTAATTACACAAGCAGTATTGGGAACTGGTCCATTTACAAATTCACCACCCGAAGACTGCATTGTACTATTAAAAGACATAGTGTGCTCTTTTACCACCCTAGGGCGGTAATTAGCACTTTACGCGCCTACTCAGCCCAAAATGTTTAACGTCCATATGTACCTACAGATGGTAAAACAAATCCGAGTTTTGAAATTTCCTCTTGTATAATAATTTACTATTACGTGTATTTGAGCCTGTTCAATGAAATTGAAGATTGTTTTATTATTATTCATTCAATGAAAATATTTGGAATACGTTATGTATTGTTGTCGTAGATCTTTATCACTTTTGAGAACACCCAATTAGCGTGCGATTAAATTTCACAAAAATTCTTAATTTCAATCAGGTTCCTAACGGCAATTAGGCACTAATAAAGCACTATATTTCAATAACAACAGTTTTGGCGTTAGTTTTATAAACTATAAGCGATATTATAACATAAAAACGCCGATCAAGTTTAAATTCCTAAAGATATCGTACTTAATTGGCGTTACAAACCTGACTGCAATTAAGGTTTTTTGATCTCACGCTAATTGGGTGTTCCTAAAAGTGAAAATGTCCTGCGTAATCTTATTAACTGTGTATTTATTAATTAACATTGAAACAGAAATAATTTCCTACTAATTTACCTGTGCTTTTTAAATGAGTAAAGTGAGAGAAAGATTGCCTGCTTTAATCGAGTATAAAATATAAATAACCACTTGCTATTTTATAATTGTAGTCAATTTGTTTCTGAATAAAAATCTTAGTTGAAAAAAAAATAAACACTAGGTAATACATACTACATTTTATTAAGCACGTAAATAACCGACACATTTTGTGCAGTAAATCCCAAAACTGCATTGATTACGCAGTCGAAAACATTACTCAAACTTGAAAAGAAGTAGTAACTTAAAAAAACTTACCAAACAAATCCCATTCATGAACAACATCACATCAATTTCACATCACTACACCACACTGACAGATTCGAAATTCAAAACGGCGGTTAAGAAAGGCCGCGTGTATACGTTCGTTCGACGCGGCGATCGGGTTACTACTGGCTGGTACTGCAGACTGGATTCTCATTGCTCGCCTACGTAGGAGGCTTTGACGCTTAGACCAGTGGCCTGTTCTAGCAATATAGTCTGGAAAACCTTTGCCAGTAACAGTGGAAATATAATATGCAGTTCTTTTTTTGATAAAGATAAAGATAATTTATTTGTAAGAAACATGCGTTGAGTACATAAAGGTGTTGTGCAAATAAAAAGTTCTGTGAAGTGCTTTAAACATAAAAACGATCCATCATAATATCATAAACATAAAGGTAATTATTATTAGATCATGCAAGCATCTATCAATTCTATATGTGAATATTCTTAAATACTACCGTCATTCACAAAGTCACTTATAGTATCATAACATTTTTCTAGTAATAATTTCGATAATCTTAATTTACGAGTAAACACATAAATTGTACATTGCCTAATATCTTTATTAAATATTTTAGGTGTATTTTAGGTGGTGTTGAGTTGATAATATTAGTATAATGATGAATGATAGCACCCAGGCCTGGCTTCAAATGACAACAAGAAGGCCTGGATAATCATCTTGTGGGATTGAATGGTAGTCATGACCCGTAATGAGGAACCGACTGACGAAGAATAAGAAGAATATTAGCGTAAGAAATTGTTGGTATGATTCTATGCCTCAATTGAGAAAACCCAGAGAAAACCTCTATACTGCAGTGTTATTCACTAAGGAAATCGCCTTGCTGTCAGCGCTGTGTCAGCGCTGCGGCAACATCGAGCCTAAAAATGGTCTTCACTAATGTACTTTAAACGACACTAGTGCTCGGCGACGAATGCGGCGTGAGCTCGAACTACACTGCGTCGAGAGTTTGACGTTTAATGTACGAACTTCTTTCGAAAAACAGCGACGAACTCGCCCACAACCTCGCTCACAGCCTCGATTCCTAATGTCAAATAAAACAGTTAGGATTTTAGATAAGGCTGTCTCGACGTCGAACTCGTTGACGAACGCAGCGTCGAATTGCTTGTTCACGAAATAAAGTAGCCATCGTAAAATCAGTCTCTACTGTTACACAATAGTCCCATGTAGTTCTAACAGCCATGAGACTGTAAATTAATGCTTCTGTTTTATGTTTAAGAATCCAATATCCATAAGCATTCGCTGAAAAGTCGTCTAAATCAAAATAACTTCAGATAATGCTTAATACAAAAGTTCAGGCCCAAAAAAGTGCGAAATTCAGAGACGATTTCAACAATGTTAGACTTGAAATCGTTAATAAAAATTGTAGACATGAGATTCACAGTTTACTATAGTATCGGTATTGTAGTTTAGTTAAGATCTATAGGAAAATTAAATTACCCAAAATGGTAAAACAAGAAGAAACACTACTTAAATCCAGAAGTTTAAATAAAAGTCCATAATTATGGAGAAATTGATATAAATATCAACCACAGCGTCCGAGAAGATAGGCAAAGAGCCCTTCTTTGTAATAACACCCATACAAAGGTATGGTCCCATTAAAAAAAAAGAATTATACAGCAATGGCTACTTTATTTCGTGAACAAGCCATAGCATAGCTGGTCGACTAAGCTGTTGGCGTCGTAGGCAGGTGGAATAGCACCCTCTGGCGCAGGTTGGGTGCACTCGGTCCGTGGCTGAATGCCGGCTCCTTGGCTGCGATAATTAGGCCCACAAACTGTTTTTTTGGCGCAACGCCTGTGGCACTTTGAGACGGGGAAGAAACATTGTAAAGGGTGACTGAGTATATCTAGAACGTGTAAAGACTAAAGAAGGGTTCACGGAAAGAACATGTCTAATCAATTAAAATTACAGAAAGAAAAACCACCTTACTTTTAACGGGATAAGGTGTGAAATTGCCCTTATTTTTTAAGCACTGAACATGTTTTTTTCTGTGGACCCCTCAAATAGCAGTTGAAACGAATAATCAGTTGCATTTATGTTGAGAATTTGTAAATTAATTTTATTCGTCGATTTTATTATCGAAATGGTAAAAATTATGGTCTCGTTTAATCGTCTGTCGTTGTTGCCGTCAGGTTCTAACAAGTACGTAAGTGCGAAAGAGACGAGTAGTACGATAAACGGCAAACTTGTGACCATCATAAACCACCAAGCTTCTTCAGGTTCTGGGTTCGAATCCCGGTGAGGGCGAGCATTATTTGTGTATTTATTTATTACAAATATGTGTTCCTTGGTCATGGCTATGTATTTAAGTATCTATCTATATATATATATATATATATATATATATATATATATATATATTTATATATATCGTCGCCTGGTACCCACATCACAAGCCTTAATTGAGCTTACCGTGGGACTAGGTCGATTTGTGTAAGATGTCCCAAGATATGTATTATGATTTATTTATTATAATTCTTTATTAAATGAATAATCCCCTCATTATAAGGGGTTTCCCCCTTCAGTATTTTCATTTTGTCTATAAATATTATAAGTAAGGCTGAAAGGGACAAACGATACTTATCGACTTGCTAATGTAACTCAATATCAATATCTACGTACTTATAAGTTTTTTCATTGTTTATTCCTGTTTTTTTTTCAAATGACTCATTTAACACTTTGAGCGTGGGGAACCCCCGAGGGGAGTTCTCTGTGGGAGATCCATTTTCGCTAAGAAGTGGAAGAATCACGGGATCGGCTACGAGCGTAGCGCGTAGCACTCGTTCGCAATGAAAGTGTTAATAACAACACAAAATCTGCGAAATACCGCCTAAGCGCGTTTTAGTAACACCTCGCCTAAGATTGCTACGAACGCTACGGCGTGGCTCGTAGCGCGTAGCAGATATTTTTAGCTACGACATTATGACGTAGAGGTTGGTCGAAAGCCTACCGCGAACCAAGATTCACATGTTTCCTCTGTCACACTTATGAATTCGTAGGTAATAGTGACAGGGATCTCTGATAGAGGACCTATAAGTGCATAATAGTAGCGTAACATAATCACCAAAGAAAAAAAAAACCGAGTTTAAACGATTTCTCTAAGATCCCAACATCAGACTCCGTCTTGGTGCCAACGGGACCATCTCGGGTTTGTACTCGTACGAATAAAAAAAAATCGGTTCACGATTCTAGAAGATATTAACATAATAATAAATGTACAAACTTGTACAAAATATACGTAATTTTTTTTTATCAAATATTTATTTTATTTGAGTGACGCTTTTTTTACAATTATTGAAAATCATGTTCCTCTCGCTGGCTAGATTACAGTAGCGTTTTATTTGCCGTGGAAAATCCGGGCTCTGATCATTAGATGTCTTATTTAGTAATTTATTTCCTAACTTAAAAATGCACATTTTCTATTGA
The DNA here is from genome assembly GCA_025490895.1 of Thaumatotibia leucotreta. Lineage (NCBI taxonomy): Eukaryota > Metazoa > Arthropoda > Insecta > Lepidoptera > Tortricidae > Thaumatotibia > Thaumatotibia leucotreta. Next base: position 34,484 of record JALPQI010006571.1, on the reverse strand, counting down.
CCAAAACATTTTTGGATACCTAGACTTTAAGAGTAAATAGGCTGATTGAACCAGTTAATTAGATATATGGTTTTAATGAGAGTTTAAATTAGATAAAGTTATATTATTATACAATTTTCGCTAGTCGAAAACAAAAAAAAACAGAAGAACGAACTGCAAAACTTGCATTATTCCATATTCACGCACTTTTAGAACACAATCTTGGTTTGATTATCAATCAAACAGTTGAATTCACATACCTATAGTTTTAGGTAAAACTATTGATATTTATTAGTGTAGGTATTAACGTAAATATATATCTGCGAACGTGTTTCACGATGTGTCAAAGATTTAAATATTGATCAAACGGGTTACTCACGTAATTTTAGTCGATAATTGCTGGACATGTTTCGATCCATTTAAGGTGCATTCAGACCAAACGAGCATTCGCTATACTATCCCCCACTCTACGAAATCAACGAATCGCGTTTTGTGTAACGATCGAATTTCGTAGAGTAGGGGGTTAGAATAGCGAATGCTCATTTGGTCTGATTGCACCTTTAGAGGATCCTCATCATCAGCCTATGTTAGTCCACTGCTGGACGTAGGCCTCTCCTTTTATTAACTATACGTATAGACGCATTAGGAGGTAAATGCCCATAATAGCCACGCTGGACAAGCGGATTGACGACTGCAGTAATGTGTCCACTATGATGACGCTGCTGCCCCTCATCAATCTTGTAGAATGGTCAGTGACACTTCAATCCCTTGGTCGACTCTTACGACACCCGCAGGAGGAGTTGGGGTGTTGACAAATATGTATATTCTTACTGCCGTCACCACACGGCAAATCCTTAAGGATATATTATATCCTTGATCCTCATCATGGATCGAAACATGTCGAGCAATTATCGACTACAATTACGTGAGTAGTTTGATCAATATTCAAAGATGTCAAATGCTATGAAAAGTGAGCCATATTTGTGTACATTTTTTAGGGTTCCGTAGCCAAAATGGCAAAAACGGAACCCTTATAGATTCGTCATACCCGTCTGTCCGTCTGTCCGTCTGTCACAGCCAATTTACTCGGAAACTATAAATGCTACAGTAACGCAATTTGGTAAGGATATGTGTTGTATGAACCGCTACAGGATTATGATACTAAATTGTAAAAAAAACCATTGGGGTGGGGGCCCTCCACACATGTTACTGAGGGATAGAAAAAATGTTTTTGTTGTATATAAGCGTGTGGGGTATTAATAGAAAGGTCTTTGAAAATGATATGAAGGTTTATAAATCTCATTTTTATTTAAGCAAATTGTTTTCTCGATATCAGCTCTCAAAGTCTGAAAAATGTGTCCCCCCCCCCCCCTCTATTTTTTAAACTACGCGATATAAAATTCTAAAAAAATATATGTTATGCACATTAATACGTAAACTCTATCAACGATTTTTGGTAATGTAATAAATAATAAATTGATAATGGTACGGAACCCTTCGCGCGCGAGTCCGACTCGCACTTGGCCGGTTTTTTGGATTCTACTGACGAATAGTGTATTCTCTTTTCCTATTTTAAATAGGTATGTAAAAAGACGATTAATTAAATACCCGTGCTTCTCCCGTTGTGTTGATGTAAAGGTCCCGCAATCCTTATTTCGTGGTGCCACTGCCACGGTAAGTATTAAGTTGCTGAATAATTCATGCAATTATGAGAAAGCGCACTAAAATAACCCGTAAACCTGTGCAATATTTTATTCACCTACGCTGTTGCGTTGTTCCCAACCTACCGAGAAAAAAAAAGAGTTACATTGTCAAAATCACTCAAGTTTATAGGTACCTATTACAATAATGTTTTTAAAAGATTTTGTAAAAATTACTTTCTTCGTCTGGGAATCGAACCGACTTAAATCGTTGCTTATCATGAACAACATTGTAATCCAAAAAAAACTTGCTTCTAATTTGAATTCTAGTGATTCATTTTTAGAATTGAAATTACGACACTGTAGCAACTTGAAATGCAGCGTTATTCATGATAAGCGTCGAAATGTGAATTTTTCACTCTTTTTTAGTACCAAAAATTGTTACACAAAATTTAACTTCGTAATCGTAACACAAAAATATGACGTTTTTTGCATCGGCCAAGCACGAGGTCTCATAGTTTGTGAGCAGGATTTTTCCTATACACGACAAAAAATATGACGTTAAATTTTATTTTCATGTAATTCAATGTAGGCCTTTAACTATATTTTTTTAATGCAATCAAGCCATATAGAACCCTCAAAGCGCGGTTCAGACTCGCAATCGGCCGGTTTTTTGTTCATTACAAATTGCCAAATTTTTCAGTAACATAATGAAATAAATAAAATAATTAAAAAATTAAAAAACACGACTGCCGTTTTAAGCGAACTGAAAAGTAACAAATAATTCCTTCTTCAGGTTAATTCTTGTGAGCGTGTCCACATAATAGGCGCTTGACTCATTACTTACAATATTTTGTTTCGATTGCAGTCGGGGAACCTCCATATATTTATATTATCCGTAATGAAAGGTTCCCCGACTGCAACCGAAACAAAATATTGTAAGTAATGAGTCAAGCGCCTATTATGTAGACACGCTCACAAGAATTAACCTGAAGAAGGAATTATTTGTTACTTTTCAGTTCGCTTAAAACGGCAGTCGTGTTTTTTAATTTTTTAATTATTTTATTTATTTCAAACCTTTTAGTGAATCTGGAGATTCCTTAAAGTTGGATAGAATTTCAAAAACCGATTCCGCAGAGGGCTGAAGCTTCGCTCTGGGGGCCCGAGAAGTTCCAATCCCGCTAATTTTGGGCGAAGCCGTAGGGAACGCCGCGTGAGGGCTGGAGCATTACCGGAACCAATGTAAATATATTTTGAGCGAGTCCGCAGGCCGAAAGCCGAGCTCGCGGAGGCCGAACCGCGTCACACCGACACCGGACCGGGCCCAAGCGCGGCGAAATTTAAAGCGGGGCCGAAGGCCGAGCTGCGAGAAAATTGACCTACCATGCTTCTTCTTCTTCAAGCACCCCAGCATCTAAATAAACCGATATCCGTGTAGGGCCCAAGGCACGACGGGCGAGTCCACAACTCCACACGGTCCTCACAACCGTCTCTCTTAACTATTATCGAAATCGAATAATCGAACCAGAGGGCCCAACGGTTTGCATCAAACTCCACCGAGGATTGAAAGCCGAGCTCCGCGTAGGGTCAGCGGCCAAAAGCGGCAGCCAGAGGGGCGCCAGCTTGCAAGGCCGAAGGACGAGCTGCCAAAGCCCAGCACTACCACGTCAGCCGACGGAATAGTGTAACGTTAAAATGGATCCAACGATCGTTTTGACAACCTGCGAAGGCCGTAGGGCGGAAGGCCTGAATCGTCCCTCAGAGACCGCTGGCTTGCAAGGCCCGGACCACTGGAGCCAGAGTCCAGAGAGAAGACTTTCACTTAGATAGCCCAAGTGTCACTTGGAAGAAATTTAAAGCAAGGTCGAAAAAGGAGCTGCAAGAAAATTGAGCTACCAAGCTTCTAAATAAGCCCAGCTCCACATAGGGCCGAAGGCCTGGAGCGTCACTATTGGGGTGCTTCAAACGCGAACCCGGTGGGTCGGAGGCCCAACGAGTCAGCCCGAGCGGTACAACCGCCTTTCTTAACTGCCTTAACAATCGAAGCTAGTGCCCAGCTCTACCACACTACGTGATGAAATAGTGTAACATGAAAACGAATCGGAGATCCGCAGACCCAACGATCGTTTCCACAACCTGCGAAGGCTGCAGACCGTGCTCCGCGTAGGGCCGAAGGTACGAAGTGTCCCACAAAGGGGCGCCGGCTTGCAAGGCCGAAGGCCAAGCTACCAGAGCCCAGCGCTCCTTCGCAATACGATGGAAAAGTGTATTATTAAAACAAATCTCAGCCGCCCTACGCGATCCACTCTCGCCGTCACTCTATCAGCTGGAGGGCCGCAGGCCCGACGGCTCGGCCTACGCGAACCACTTACGCTGTTACTCTATCAGCTGGAGGGCCGCAGGCCCGACGGCTCGCCCTACGCGATCCACTCACGCTGTCACTCTATCAGTTGGAGGGCCGCAGGCCCGACGGCTCGCCCTACGCGATCCACTCACGCTGTCACTCTATCAGCTGGAGGGCCGAGGCTCGACGGCTCGCCCTACGCAATCCACTCACTCGGTCACTCTACCAGCTGGAGGGCCGCAAGCCCGACGGCTCGCCCAGCGTGATCCACTCACTCGGTCACTCTACCAGCTGGAGGGCCGCAAGCCCGACGGCTCGCCCTGCGTGATCTACTCACGCTGTCACTCTATCAACAGGCACAGGGCCGGTCCTAATATGTGTACCTACGTAGTTTGGGAGATACGAGACTTTAATGTGGGCCGGCGTTTTTCATCCAAAATAAGTTTTTCATACAACTTTTGTTAAGACATTTCCATTTAAAATTGTATGCGCATGCTACAACACGTAATAAGTTTTTCATACAACTTTTGTTAAGACATTTCCATTTAAAATTGTATGCGCATGCTACAACACGTATAGCTATTTTGTTTGGCCACAATGCTATTGTGATTGTATTTTTAAGGGACATTCCTCTGATATGCGAATCATATCTCGAAATCCCCAATATTTGTGAGTACGTTATTTTTTTGATATTGTATTCTGACCATTCTCCGCAACGCTGGCCCAATACTTGTTGGGAACTTCTCATACATCCTTGAATTTCTTGGCAGATGTATGCAGCCCTCACGATGTTTTCCTACACCGTAAAGCACTTTGTGTACAGTACAGGACCAAATTTCAGGTTCACACCACGATTTTGATACGAAATCGACTTTTTGGTTCATCATTGTTATTCCAGCACTTAAGTCGACACTTGTTTAAAGTAATATGTGACTGATTATTGAGCTATTTCTTTTTAATTGACCGTTACTTTCGAACAGTTCGGACAACTGAGGCAGCTGTGGCAGCTTTTGGCAGTCATGTCATCATGAAAATTCGTTTGCCTATGAATTATTATCGGATCCAATGTATAAAATTGTTCAGTTTCTATGGGAAATTAATATTAAATAGATCTTGAAATTTTGCTGTGAACACTGAAAAAAAAATCCCCTGAAAGTGTATTTTGGATCGAAATCATGGAGTGAACTTAAACTTTTGACCGGTATCTACCTACTGTATATCAAATGATATATCGTACATAAGTTATTTGAAAAACTCATCGGTACGAGCCGGGGATTGAACCCACGACCGCTGCGTAGCAGCCGTGCATTTTACCCCTTGACCACAAGCGCGTATGTGCAATGTATCTGTTTCATACACACTTATCGGTCAAGAAGATGTGTCAACAGTGACAGTCATGTCACGTCTTAGGCTTCGAAGAAAAACTTCAATAGTACGATGTAGAACATTTCGAGTTTTCTCTTCAAACATATATTTAAACATATAACTTGTACATATATTTATAATCTGCATATAAAATGCTTTAATTTGATACCCAAATCATAGCATTTGGATGACACATTATTCTTGGCGCTTTAATTGTATTTTAATGAATCTGGCTTTTCTAAAATAAGTAATAAACATATAAGTTAAATACATATTCGTAATCGCAGTTCAAAGCTCTTCATTTTGATACCAAACTCGATAGGTTTTTTCAAAATTGATTTTTTTTGGTCAGACATTATTGAATTTATAGGCCGCCATATTGTTTTTTACGTGACGTCACATATCCTATGTTACCCGCGACGTCACGAGGATTCTAATGATACCTTACACCATTAAAAACGGTTAAGTAGTCGCGAAGATCTGCGCGTTTAAAGAAAATATGAAACATACATAGGGACTGAACACATATACTCTCCTTTTGTCAGTCGTGTAAAAAACCGGCCAAGTGCGAGTCGGACTCGCGCGAAGGGTTCCGTACCATTATCAATTTATTATTTAAAAAAATACAGTTAAATCAACCTACCTCAAAAACTATTGGAGATAATTTAATCAAACCAAAAATCGTTGATATAGGTTATTAATGTGCAAAACATATATATTTTTTTAATTTTATATCGCATAGTTTAAAAAATAGAGGGGGGGACACATTTTTCAGACTTTGAGAGCTGATATCTCGAAAACGATTTGCTTAAATAAAAATGAGATTTATGAAACTTCATATCATTTTCAAAGACCTTTCTATTAATATTTATACTATTAACACTATTATTTTATTATTAATAATTATATTTAATATTTATACTATTAATAACTTAATATTATTACACGCTCAAATACAACTAAAAAAATTTCTATCCCTCAGTTACATGTATGGAGGGCCCCCACCCCAATGGTTTTTTTTACAATTTAGTATCATAATCCTGTAGCGGTTTATACAACACATATCCTTACCAAATTTCGTTACTGCAGCATTTACAGTTTCCGAGTAAATCGGCTGTGACAGGCGGACAGACGGACATGACGAATCTAAAAGGGTTCCGTTTTTGCCATTTTGGCTACGGAACCCTAACAAATTATTTATGTAGGTATTTAAAGTTACAGCTTATTACGTACATAAACTTTCTACCGATACAGGGGATTTCTGATAAACCTAGGATTAGTGTCCTGAGCCCTAAACTAGGTAAACCTGTCTAGGAATCAGGAGAAATAATAATTAAGTGAAAGCCCCTTGATATACAAACGATGTTATTACTAAGTATAAATATACAGTGAACGTTTATGCTATGAAATATAAATTGTTTTAGTTTAAGTTTTATAATAGTAGGTACAAATTAACAATCGATTAGTTTATTCTTAACTACTTAGCATTCCTGTTTTTTATTAATGATAGCTTCTTTAATAGTTAATTGTACATAATGCACTTGCTGCTTTAGTAAGCAACGCAGGTAGCTAATGCCTTCGGGAATAGTCGTAGGAAAATAGCTCGTAAACCTCTGTTATATTTTATTTAGGTACACACGCAAAACGCTGTTCCCGTAGCTTGCCAAACCGACAAACCTCCCAACTATAGCTATATTTTCTTCTTAGGAAAGTAATGGTGTTATACCTTAGTGCCTTAAGACGAAAGTCTACAATCAATGTGTTTTACCAGTGATGACTTACGGCACCGAAACGTGGTCCTTCACCATCGGCCTCATCCCTAAACTCAGAGTCGCTCAACGAGCTATGGAGTGGGCTATGCTATGTGATCGAATCAGAAATGAGGAGATCCGTAGGTGAACTAAAGTTACTGACATAGCCCTCCGGATTAGCAGGCTGAAGTGGCAATGGGCAGGCCACATTGCACGCAGAGCAGTTGGTCGATGGAGTCAAAAAGTGCTCGAGTGGAGACCATGGCTAGGCAAACGCAGCGTTTTCTATAATATATGTAGGAACGGAACGCATGAGCAGACTGACCAATGACTTAATGAATGAGTGAATTGTACCTACGAGTGAACGAGTGTACTTGGATACCCATCCATCCATTGGATCGACGAGAAGGCTGTGAGACGACCTAGGGAACGAAAAACGTGTGAAATTTCAAATGTAACTTGACATAAGACTGTTTCTCTAGAATTTTATTTTGCTTCGGACTGTTGAAGAAATATACTCGAAACTTAACTGTATGGGTGCTTTTACTTGAATCCCACATATATGTATATGTTAGTTGTAAGATATCTATCCCTTAGATGTCTGAAAAAAACGTATTTCATTTCAAAACGCAAGCATTTCACTTTAACTCCACAATTTCTCTTGTAAACCGTTTCAGGAAGCTCCCAAGTAAGAATTTAGCTTCAATTTTCCGCCAGCCTAGTATGCTAGGTATAGGAGAAAAATGTTTTCTATAATACCTATAGGTAAGTTAGTTGTAAGATATCTATCCCTTAGATGTCTGACATAAACGTATTTCATTTCAAAACGCAAGCATTTCACTTTAACTCCACAATTTCTCTTGTAAACCGTTCCAGGAAGCTCCCAAGTAAGAATTTAGCTTCAATTTTCCGCCAGCCGAGTATGCTAGGTATAGGTGTACCGCGGGGCAAGATGGAAAGATGTCACTAGCATCCGCGGCTCCACACGAGCGCCTCTTGACCCGCATCCGGCATCCGGCTAGGGTTGCCCCATGGCCACTTAATAAAATTAGACTTAATTGTTGTTCCTGTACAAGTAAATTGCACATTCATCTAAACATTCATTTACACCATCAGCGTTATGTTTGTATAAAGTTTCGCAACTAGCCTATTAATTGTTCATTGTTATCATCGAATTAAACACGTTCGCTATTCTATAAGTGTGCACACCTATAAGTTAAATAAATCAATGTTATCTCATAAAATTGTCTTTCGTGTACAAAAATACTGTAAAGAAGTCTGTCTATCAAGTAAATGTGAGAGTTAGCAAGTACTCTTACAGTTCCTATCAGACGAAAGTGGGTTTGAGAGACGTTTTATTGTGCACAGGATATACGGAAGAATTTAAGTTTTTTTTTATTAAATATACGAATTTTAGTCTTCTACGATTTTCAATATTTCTTCCTATACTTACAGCCGTGGTGACGGCACAGAATTAGATTTGGATAGAAGAAACAAGTTCATTCATTTGTATGGCGGCCGAGCGTATCAGATTTTGTACTGAAGTGTTACTTGCCTATGATTTTAAATATGTCTCAGGCCCTTGAGTATTCATATTTTTTCTGTGTTGTTGCAATTAATATTACTTAAGGAGGCATTATATTGCGCGTAGAACCGATGGCCGTTGGGGCGGGAAGGTTCTTGAGTGGCGGCCACGTACCGGAAGGCGTAGCGTGGGTAGGCCCCCCACAAGGTGGACTGATGACCTGGTGAAGGTCGCAGGAGTCCGCTGGATGCAGGACCGGTCATTGTGGCAGTCTTTGGGGGAGGCCTATGTTCAGCAGTGGACGTCTTTCGGCTGATATGATGATGATGATAATGAGACATTATTAATGTTTTTGTTCACTTCAACTTACAAAATTTGACGCCCGAAAGCTGCTAGCTACGATTAAAGACGCACAACTCAGTGGATTTCACTGAGTTCATTTGACACGCTAAGTAGATACGTTTGCTTGATCTATGGTATATAATATGACATCTGTGAATTTTCCAATAGTTTAAAGTAAATTGTGTAAAGCCCTTTGTAAGCGTGTGCCAACCCTAGCCTGGTCGGACGTGTGAAGGGTCACGGTTGCTCCCTCTTTGTTTCTTTGCTTTATAAAACCCCTATAAATAGAAGTGATGAACCTACACCAATTATTGCTTCACTCTTTTTGAAGCATGAGCGTTAAATACAGGCTGTATTTTTAATACAACTAGGGTGCTTAGACACGTTGCCAATCGCTAACGCTTAATCGTCAATCAGCAAAGGCAGCTAACTGTCTTTGTCGCACTAATGTGCAAGAGTGACAGAGAGGGAAAACTACGATACGCTACTAAGCGTTAGCGATTGGCAACTTGGCTAAGCATCCTGAAACCGTAAACAAACGTAGGTTTTAGTATTATGAACAGTCGCCATCAGATATAACGGCCAGGGTGCTCAAAAATATCTAAACATGCGCTTAATCGCCATTATACACCGTGGGCTCTTAACTTTTTAAACCCTTAACCTTTTAACCCTTTAACTTAATAACCCGAAAGATTTTAACCACGCATTTTTGTTGTAAAAACAAACAAAAAATATTATGACTTTTGTCATTTATAGCGAAAAAAAGTTTTTTTTTCTTTTTGAATGTATTTTAACATAAAAAGAAACTGGCACTTCAAATTATTAACGTCTTTCTGAGTAACAATTAAAAAAAATGTTTAATGGTTATAACTAATAACTCTGAAATTAGGCGATATCCAGAAAAGTTTATATGACATTACAGTTTCTAAATGTGGTCAGGAATACACTGTTAAAATCGGTCGGGCTTAAACAGCCCACGGTGTAAAACAACAGAAGCCAGCCAGCCTAGCCAAGATGTCATTCTGCTACCTAACCCCCTTATTCATAAACGACTGCTAACTTAACAAGCCGCTAATAATTGTTTGTCCCTTTCGGTCTTAACAATGTGTCCATAAGAGCAAAAGGGACAAACAATTATTAGCGGCTTGTTAAGTTAGCAGACGTTTATGAATAAGGGGGTAAGTTTATAATATAATTTAGTTTAGTGTACTTGTTTATATATTTTTGTTATGCGTTGTGTTGTATGTTATGTCATGTTACCCGTCGTGTATCTTTCACTTAATGGTCTCATCGGAAGATCAGCGCTGGCTCACGCCAGCAACATGCTGAGATGAGACCATTTCGTGGCACCTTTTCTTTTTCTTTCGTACTTATACTGTTTTATTTACTTCGTCCTTTAATGTGTGTCATGAATAAATTATTTTCTATTTCTATTTCTAAGTGCGTAGCTAATCGCTAACGCTCAGTAGTGTATCGTAGTTTCCTCTCTGTAACTCTTTCTTGCCGTTGCCGTGTGGTGACGGCAGTAAGAATACATTTGTCACCACCCCAACTCCTCCTGCGGGTGTCGTAAGAGTCGACTAAGGGATCAAAGTGTCACTGATCATTATTTGATAAAAGATTGATGATGGGCAGCAGCGTCATAGTGGACACATTACTGCGATCGTCAATCCGCTTGTCCAGCGTGGCGATTATGGGCGTTTACCTCCTAATGCGTCTATACGCATAGTTAATAGGGGAGGCCTACGTCCAGCAGTGGACTATCATAGGCTGATGTTGTGTATGTGTGAACTCTTTCTTATTAGTGCGCCAAAGGTAGTTGCCGATTGGCATCTTCCTACGCACCTTGCCAAGGGGGTGTCACTCCGCGATTCCGTCGCGCGGCTACAAGTACATGCAGAGCGCCCCGTCTCCGTGGTCTATTCAATGGTTGGCGCGCGCTGTCTCGGAACGCACGTTTAAATTTACAACGCTGGCTCATCACGTATCGCGAAATATATCGCTTGCAAATGTTAGGATTATTTTATACATGCACATCTTACCTAAATGAAAATGCCGAAAATATACTGCATAGCAGCATGTTGCAATAATAATAATGTTAATTATCATGACGCGTTTTTCGCACAGCCGATGCGTCAGAGAGATACTAAAAAGTAAGGAACATAATAATACACTTATTACCTACATTCGTAGTAAATTAAATTCTCAGAAACAAGTCAATTACAGACAAAACGGTTTATTATCGGACAAATTTGTCAGTAAAAAAGCGGCACATTTAAATAATGTAAAAAACTTCGTTCTCTCATACTTTTATTGAATTTCGCGCCTTTTGTCCTAACATATTATTTGGTTGTCTGACTTTACCTTTATTCCCATAATATCAAATAGCACTGGTACATACCTATAAGAGAAAATGCCGTGTTACGTCTGCCTTACGCTTGTAATTAAACCATTACTTATTTATGCTGCTTTTGTAATGAATGCATAGGTACCTAACGTAATTCTTTATTTTTAAATGCATTAAGCAGGTATATTAATTTCTGCACACCTCACATACTGTCTACAGATATTTTTAGAATGTTCGTGTTATTATCAGGATTATTCGGATGGATATTCGCCTAAAGTTAGCGAAGTCGTGTTGCTATCTCACTCACACCTCAAACAATGCCGCCCGGGCACGCGCGGCCGAAGCACAAAGAAGGTGCCGACCGAGTTGAAACAAATATTTTTGAATCACGTGTATGAAATGCGTAGGTAAATTCTATAATCACGCCTGAACTAAATTATTGAATCAAGACGAATGCTATTAACGCCGTAGATATCATTGCAGTAATGTATTTGTCAGACGCCTCATAGCGCCGTTCGTTATTTTATTAGTTTTCAATAATTGACAACCCTGTTTTCGACGGCGTGCGGCTTATAAGCGACCTTTCCGCCACGCAATACGGCCCATTTCAGCTGCTCGCGTCGCCTCGCGCGCCGTTTTGTTTGGTAATAATAATTGTGTAGGTACATAAAAAGCCGGCATTTGTGAACATCAAAGCAGTGAAGCTTCTGTACTTTATATATTCTGTGACCTTGCTCAGATATTTGTGAGTACTCTGGCCGCTTCGATATATACAGTGTGTGGCCTTTAACCCGGGAGAAAAATGAAATGAGTGACTCCTTAGAGTATCGGCAATAATCCTGTAAAGGTCCCGGTGTTTCAAAGTGGTTAAGTTCGGAGATATTGTCATTCAAAGCTATATAACTTTAGTACTGGATCTTGGCAGTACGATGTCGTAGCTTGTCAGTAGCAAGACATCTTGATAGTATATATACCAGGTACGAAGTCATAACAATAAAAATAAAATAAAAAATAAATAATTTTGTTTTTATTTTTACACTAATTTGTTACGGTTTAAAAAAAACCGTGAGTGATAAGTTATTGATAACTTTTAATTCAAGTAAATGAACTAATAATGAAAAATACATGAACAAAGAATTACAAAAAAAGTTTTTTTTCAATTACAATATGTGGAAATGATTGTTGATCAGCTTATTAATGCACCGTTTAAATTTTCGCCCGGTTGTAGGCCACACACTGTATAATGGCGACTGAACTTTGCGAACTGCGCTGTGGTCTTGTGCGTTAATCGCAGTATTAGGCACTGGTCTCACCGCGAGCTACTAAGCTATAAACACGAACAAAAGATACGCACTCCCGTATAAATAAGAGACACGGCGATACTCGTCCGGTGGTGATAGCTAATCTAAGACTTTCTAATCTAGATTAGGTACTTGTAATCTGTAATTTAATGTTTATGTTTACTTCATAATTATGTGCATGAGGTGTTTACCTTTAATTAATTGTTGCACTACTGTAAATCACATAGATGAAACTGCTATTTAGCATATGAAATTGTGTAAATGATTGTTGGTGAACCTATAAGAATAAAATAAAATAAAATAAAAAATCTAGATTACTAAGTACACATACCAAAGTAATCGGAAAGAGTAATTGGATTAGTTTTTGCTCAATTTTGGCTCAAAGGATATAAGAAAACATACGAGTAAAGCAATTAATAAAATTTATTTTGACGTAGAATATTGCTACAATCATCGCTCAACAATAATCTTATATTATAGGATTGTACAAAAATATGTAACTACTTTATAGTAAAACTTTTAAAAACATCAAGATACATATAAACAAAAAATAACAAAGGTCAATGCGGGTAAGACCGTCTATCAGGAAAATCCATCTACCAACTGATTTCCACCCCTAACTCAACAATGTAAGACGCAATACCGCGTAACTAACACATGCAGATAAAGATTAGATTCCATAGAAGTATGTTTGAAATAAGAATCTTATTGACATTTGTTAGGTACGCGGTATTGCACTATCCCCGACGATATGACGGAACCTCCTTACAAATAAAATATCCGGACTTACCCACACTGACCTAATATAATAGTTACTCTTATTTACAAACAAGTAATAGGGATGATAACTGGCAAGTCAAATCAGCATCTTTTTTCGAACTGTCAAAACGATCGCCACTATGGAATTTTATATGAAATACTCAAAAGTGACGTCACGTTTGAGTACTGCCAAATGACCTACTCTTTTAAGTTTTTTTCAATTTATTAAACAGAAGTTCTGTACAATTATTACTGCAATCTACATCTTAGTAATAATTTCTTCGTGTATTATGTATGTTGTGCATAATGTTAAATAATTTATTTTAACTACAGTCATCATCCCTATTCACTTAAATTCAGTCAACCACATTTAGAGAGCTATATATTATCTATTTTATTGTATTGTTTCGGTTGTCGAGAACCGCAGATTTGTTTCGAACAAGTCGAACGAAGTCGCGAACAATATAAACAGACACAATCATAATTATAGTAGATTACATGCCAAGGTCGTTTAAGTGGGAAATGTCTCGGATGACGTGTAATAATGTGATCCGAGGCTTTCCCATTTAACGGCCGAGGTGTGTCTGTGTATACTATTTTTCTGCTCAACGGAGCCGGCAGGCGGCAACTTAGTTTAGCGCAGCGGCCGGCTAAGTGCTGTTTGCCGGCCGGAGGGCAGAAAAACTATTTGTATCATTGCTTATTATAAACAACGCTGTATTCCAAAATACGCGCCTGTATGCTTAGCACATGTTTGGTAAGTATATCTCCGCGAGATAGATTTTCCATCTTTTACGTTGTATATGTATGAAAGAGGGATGGATAGTCTATCTCGCGGCGACATAATATTGTCGCACTAAGCCTACTGCAATTGGAATTCTAGTGATTCATTGTTAGAATTAAAATTACGACAAGATAGTGCCTTAAGATGTAGTATTGTGCATAAGCGTCGATATATTTCATTGTATATCTGCCAGAAAAGTTAACATAATAATTCAATTTTAAATTACACAGTCAATGACTATATAATACCTGAATAGGTACATTTTCTGACCCTCTCTCTAGTCTAATGCATTTTTTTTTCTTAAGAGTTAGGCTCTTGTCGGTGGAGCAATTTCCACGCTTCTCTTTCCTGGGCTTTCTCCTTAACTGCTTGATACGACACCACGTGCACCTTTTCTTTTATTTGGTCCATATAGGCCCTCTTTGGTCTTCCTCTCTGTCTCCTTCCCTAGTTTTCCTTCTATTATAATCTTTAGTTACTCGTCGTGTCGTAACAAGTGTGCACCTTTTCTTTTATTTGGTCCATATAGGCCCTCCTTGGTCTTCCTCTCTGTCTCCTTCCCTAGTTTTCCTTCTATTATAATCTTTAGTTACTCGTCGTGTCGTAACAAGTGTCCAATCATTCTCCCTCTTCTGTTCTCTATTGTTTTTATAGTCTAATGCATACGAAGCTTTATTATGGCAACAAGTATGACTTTCGTCTTCTTAATACGAGTATGTAATACAAAATATAAAAACTTAATAATTAAGTAAACACACACACAAATTCCATAGAATATTTAGCTTTAACTTATGTTAATTCAACGATCTATCAATTTGATAATTTCATATTAAAACCGTCAAGATGCTAGTCTGCAATCGTATACGTTAAGCGATAAGTACATGAAAATGACAGATTCGAACGAAAAGTCACGTGACCATTTCCATACATTACTATGGTCACGTGACATATCTTATTCTAATATGAAATTATCAAATTGATCGAACGTTAAATTAACATATGTTAAAGCTAAATATTCTATGGAAGTTGTATGTGCTTAGCATATTATGATTGGTGGTTAAATACTGGGTGAGATCTTTTACATGAAACAAAATCATATTTTCTGGGTCTACTCATGATTACAGCTAACTTTTACTATGGGACCATCTGTGAAAAAGTTACCACAAAATCTACAGCTACATACAAATTGAGAAACGTTGCTAGTTACAATCGAGTTGTCATTAATTTGTAAACAAATCCATACTGATCTCTTTCAAATATGTATATGTCGGAGACATGCTTCAGTCGTCGCTAGGGCTGCCAACTGTCCCGATATATGCGGGACGTCCCGTTTCTGGGGCCCTAAAGTATGCGTCCCGCAAAAAGTTCGCGCGGGACGCCTATTGTCCCGCTTTTCGGGGAATACTAAACTGGAAATACTAAAATAATAATATGAATAGGTACGTAAATGAGAGCAATTTAAGATTGCGTCATATTAATTTGAATGTACCGAGACGTCCGCGACTATAGCATGCGAGCACCGTGGACTGAACGTGTATACTGCCAAAATAAAATATGGATAATTGCGTTGGGTGCATCTAAATTGAACCTAACTGTCCCGCATTTTATAGCCAAGTCCCGCAATTTATTCGCGAATGTACCGCATATCTATGATCTTTGGTTGGCAGCCCTAGTCGTCGCGGAGCTGTGCGACACGTGGAGTGTCGAACATTAGAATATTCTTATTTGCAATGTTTACAATTAATTTGTTAAGAGTTCGATATCTAGAAAACGATAAGCAATGTTTTTGCTTGGAGTGATCTTTGCTTGTTCCATGCAGGGTCATTAACCGTCATATAGGGATCTACCCGCCTTTGAGCAGGTAGTTTATGATCAGACCGTATAAAAGGTCACTTAGCGCAGTGTTTATGATTCATTCTGATTCGCGTGTTAGACTTAGAAAGTCATTCTTCCTGACGAAAGACTTTATTTCTTTGTGTTTTGATATTAGTGAAGCATGGACTCAAACTTAGAACTCTCCAGTCGTTTCTATGTTGTTTAATCATGTTTGAATTAATAATGTTTCAAGTGTTACCTATTGTGATTATCTAAAATTGTAAATACCAATGATTTGAAAAGATTACAATACAACCCGCTGAGTTTCTTCCTGGTTCTTCTCAGACAGTGGTTTAACTCTTGCGAACCAGAGTAGTAATAAAAAAACATAGTAAGTCACATGTGTTGTGTTTCAATTATGAGTCCATGCATACATGCCAGTATTGCCTACATGCGCAAATGCGTAGTTGCTTAAATACAGTATTCAGAGTACTGTTAGCGATGAATAGCTGGGAGGCAGATAGTTAAAATCCTACCCCTCTTAGCTCGGCTGTCGTTAGGTGGTATCCCGTCATATACATATATGCAATCGACTGTAGTAGTTATATTATAAGTCCCATAGTAAAAGTGGATCGCAATCATGAGTAGATCCAGAAAATATAATTTTTAACTTCTCATGCTCAAAAAGTGCACCTTTATGTCGTGCGTAGACGACATAAAATCGCTTTTTATGGTTTAGAGCATAAACGTAATTTTTTTTCTAAGGCTAAGGTATATTATAAGTATTGAGCAATAAAATAGTATAGCTGACAAAACTTGTTAAATTATTTTATTTATATTAAACGTTTTCACTTACTGTTCTCAGCGAGCATTCGTTAGTTCTTGGGCAGATGAAAACAGGATTTCACATAGCAAAATGTTCGTTCGTCAGCCCACGACAAGGAAATGCTCGCTTAGAACACTAAGTGGAAACGCGGCTTAAGGTAAAGGTGCGTTCAAACCAAAAGAGCATTCGCTGTTCTATCCCCCGTTCTACGAAATCAACCAATCACGCTTTGTGTAACGATCGAATTTCGTAGAGTGGGGGGTTAGAATAGCGAATGCTCTTTTGCTTTGAACGCACCTTAATATGATCCTCTTCATTCCTTCATATAAGGACGTTTTCACTTTAAGGGACACTCAAGTAGCGTGAGATTAAAAAAAGCTTAAATGCAGTCAAGTTTGTAACGACAATTTCTTTAATATCAATAAAAACTAAATTGTGGTGTTAATTAATTTTATAAACATTAATCTTTATAAGAATATAAAAACACCAATCACGTTTACATTGACTTTCACTTTACTGCGATCGCCAATCCGCTTGCCCAGCGTGGCGATTATGGGCATTTACCTCCTAATGCGTCTATACGCATAGTTAATAGGAGAGGCCTACGTCCAGCTGTGAACTATCTATAGGCTGATGATGATGATGATGACGTTTAAATTCATGAAGATTTTATACCCTTACAAACCTGACTGTAGTTAAGATTTTTTTATAATTGCACGCTAATTGGGTGTGTAAAAGTCAAAATGCCATTTGGTCTATCTATTGCAAGACTTATCTAGTGACCTAATTATATATACACATGATGGATTTTGAAAACTCACATTTTTACACAAAATATAGTAAGATAACAATGATATTGATAACATTCACATTTCAGTTTATTCGCATTGCTAATGCAATGGGACGTAATTATGCAAAAGGGAACCAACCCACATGAATTTTTCATTCTAATTAACACTTTAAATCAATTAATCATTCAATTGAGTCGCAATATCTTATTAGTAATATCTCTTATAGATGCACTAGTTCTCGAACTAGGACAAATGCACTGTTTGCAATTCCTTTCTGTCGTACTAAATATTTAAAAAAATCTTATTTAAAAAATTCTTATTTAGTTAGAGCGTGCTCTTCATATAACTCTAATTACTCAAATCTAGACTTGTTCAATATGAAGCTTGGTAAATTTGTTTCATCGTTAAAAAGTCATGTCTAAGTTTTTTTTTCCGTAATAAAATTGTGTGTTATATAAGTTTATTCCCTCTTACAAATGTCAAATATGTTACAAAATATAAATTATAGTGAAGGTACCTACTCAATGTTCATACATTGTAGGTATTGCTAACGCATGTCGAGTGATGTTACTTGATAAACTTCCTTCTTTTTCTTTTTGTTTTTTCTATATTGATTAATAATGCATTTTCAGTTTATATAACAAGTTCTCTTTGAGCAATTTCTGCTTTATACCATTAGTGGAAACTGTTTTGGCTAATGCATAAGTCCCATAATTTCATAATACTGTATTATTGTACGCTATTTGTTTCCCAATAAAGAAAATAAAATAAAATAAATCACAAGAAACAAAGTCAATGTTTAAAATGACAGATTCATTATTATATTTTGCATAATTACGTCCAATGAATACTGTACAACTTTTTTTATATAGTGGTTTTGCCTGTAAGCAGCGTTTTCGTTACTTTGTAACTCCACACAGCTTCACTAACTTCAGCTGCAACAAAAACACTTGTGTTAAAAAAACTGGATGCCAATAAAGCGAAAATTGGTAAAAAACTGAAAAGTTACCTTGTCAATAATATTAGTTGAAAATTTTAGAGCCATAATTAGATTTTGTGCATAAAGTAAGAATATTATAAAATTAATATAAGAGAGTAGAAACTACCTACAAACTCCCACAGTCAAATCGTGAAAACTGTTTTGTAGGATTTTGTCTTTATGTCACTGTATATTTTTATGTTCATAAAGAATAGAATAGAAGGGTCAAAATTATTTTCGTTGTCTTGTTTCATACCACTCTGTCACGCTTTTAGTTGTTGTTTCTACTCAGTATATAAAAAAAATCCGGTGCACTTGTATTTCTTTTTCACGCTAGATTTTAATCCATACATCAAAAATTGAAAACTATCATCTCATACAAAAATCACAACTGTGTCACGTTTTTTAGGGACACAAAATAAGACAACGAAAATAATTTTGACACAGAATACTCTTTATTGCACACCTTAAAAAGACACGGTTGTTGAAACAAACGATTAGACATAGAGACACACAAAGAAATGAATAAATAATTTCCATGCCACTAGAAGTAAGAACCGTAAAACTACCCAACTACCTATAGTCCAAAAGCTCCCAACTATGATCCAAAACGAAGTCAAATATCTTCGATTTAGTGTAGTTATTATATTATTGACGCACTTGTTACATAAGTGTCCTCATTAATGATAAAAAAACTTAGATAAAACCAAAATAAAAGATTTCCATTAATGCTTAGTTAGGAGTAGAACTTGTGGACCATAGTTGTAGTACTGGAACTATAGTTGTATGGTTTTACGGAACTTGATTTATGCTAGTGTTATAGAAATTAGGTTAATTTGATCACGTAAGTACGTGTCAATCGAATAGGAGCATTGATTTAAGTAAAAGGGGTAGATATGGTACCAGGCGCACGAAAGTGTGCCATCGAATATAGGTCCCGGGACCTGTTTTGAATTTAGTCGTGTGATGGCAAACCATGTGTCAACAGCTTGTCAGGAGCCAAAATTTCTGGAACCGATATTGGCTTAAAAGCGAATTTCATGCCTTTTTTACTGCTTTAACAGCTCCAAACATAAAAACAAAACTCACGGAATCAGTTTTCATGCGTAAGTACTGTTTATAATTTGATAATATATTTTTTAGACAATTAAAATTTTAAATGATTCTTGTTTTTGAGTGAGAGTAACAGATAAATATCTAAAACCTACGAGAGTAACACGTACATCGTCACGCCATAACGTCAGCAAATAAATCCTGATCAACATGTATTTTTTAATTCCTGCGCTCCTAGTATTTAAAACGAATGTAACAAAGTTAAGTCTATTTTGCAATATTTATTTTATACATAAAATTAATAGCTAAATTAAAATAGCTACATTATTAAATTAAACATACATTTTTTTAGGTATTTTTTGAAACTCTATGGATAATCTACGTTTGATTATTTGCACATGAACATGATGTTTTTGTGTAATGCTTAGATACTTATGAATGTGTGAATGTATTTTTCCGTAAAGAATACTATTTTCTTCTTTTTCACTAGTGGGGCAAAGTTATTTGACCACAAGTTTTACCGTCATTCTACAAATTAGCTGGTATATTGACTTTTAAGCGATAGTTTTGAGTAGCAACATTTGAAATGTTACTGTTCAAATGTAAGTAGGTACCATACATTAAAATTATTAATTATTTCAATGTATGTTCAATGTATGGTACTTACATTTGAGTAATTAATAATAATAATACCTCGTAGTCAGTATTATAAACCAGCAGCTTGCTCTTCAATACGGCCTTGTGGACGTCGAAGTGCCATACTGCCCATACTGTAGTACACAACTGCACCAGTTCTCGGAAATGGTCGTGCCAGCACGCTCTATTGGGATCGACACCTATCATCACGGACGGGACTATTGTAGTCAAGCAGGACTATTGTAAGCTTAATATCGTGCTGGTAGTACGATCGCTAGATGGCTGAATCAAGGGTCAGGTGCAGAAGGCGGTAATCCTAGACACGGCGCGGATAGTCCGTCGGTTCCTCTCTCTGCGACCTTAACCACCGGCAGCTTGAGCCCGCCCCGTTGCCGGCGGCATCCTAGATTACGTTTTTATAATGTGTTTATATTTTGTATGTTGTATTGTATTTTACTTTTATAACCGTATTATAGCAACTTAAGCCTAAGAAAATATTTGAATAAAGGAGATAATAATAATATTCGTTCATATTCAATAAATTATTCTTATTCTTATTCTTATATAAATAATTACACTATATTCACTATTAAACCATCTTTCATTTTAATTCTGTTTCATCATGAAATGAGTAGGTACCCGTTACTCGTATAGCTATTGATTTTGTTTTCCGACGCTACCGAAGTTACCGAACTAGCGTAAATGGCGTAATTCCGATGACGCAACGGGCGTCGTAGTGGGTCCAGTATAAGTGAGACCCGAATGACCGTTGTAAATGTATGCAATCAGGGGTCGGCCCTTTAAATTGGCAATATCTAATCCCAAAACTCGGTAAGCGATGTACCAGGAGTAGCGGGATTGTTAGAAAAATTAAGATTAGAAAGAATATCGAGAGAATGTCTTGCTTGCACTAAGATCTAATTGCTATGTATATCTTTGTTGCTCCATGTGTATTGCGCAAAATATGGGGGTCTCGTTTGCACAACCACATAATTCGTATTATTTTATCTCTTTTAAGCATTGTGCACATAGACATTACAGTAGTGTGTAGTATTTGCGACGGTGTGGGTGCGGGTATGGCTTGCCGTGTTGACAAACTATGAGCTTCACTCATCTACCCCTTTTACTTAAATCAATGAATAGGAGTAAGATTTTTTGATCACAGACGTTGTGTCACTGGCGTCAAACGTGTTAAATAAGATAAAGTGTTCTTATTTGACTTACGAGGGAAGTCTAGTGAAGTCCAGTCGATTTTGTTGATCTCTCCGCAAGTCGCTAGCTGGCGTGTAGCGTGCCGACATATAGCTGCTTCCATTTCCGGCTGTAAAAATTAAAACAAATACATTTAATTATAAAATCGTAAGTTAACATGTGTACCTACATTTTTTTGCAATCTGCCCTTAGGAGAGTCTCCATACAAACGTTACATTCTTATTTTAAATTCACACGTTATGAAATTTTGTCAATACAATGAGATAAGATAATTGGGTCAAAATTATTTTTTTGTCTTATTTTGTGTCCCTAAAACACGTGACGCAGTGGTGATTTTTGAATGAGATGATGTTTTATTTTCAATTTCTAATGTATGTATTAAAATCTAGAGTGAAAAAGAAATACAAGTGCACCGGATTTTTTTTTATAGTATACTGTGTCGAAACAGCAACTAAAACCGTGACAGATTGGTATGAAACAAGACAACGAAAATAATTTTGACCAATTTATGTCAGTGCAAACGGAAAGGTACCTTGTCACTGTGTTGAAAATAGACTTTATAAAGAACACATGAGGATAGGCCTTATCATAAGGTCGTGACCTCGAAAATTTGCGAATTTGCAGAGCAATCCATATCTATAATCATATATATAGTGTAAGCGTGTTGGTTATTACTGTAAACTTAAATTTGCAAATAAAGAAATTGAATTGAATTGAATATCGGTGGTGTCATTTGGATTGCTCTGCCGATATGCACAGATCATGGTGTAAGTAGTTCAAAAAATGTGTATACCTACGCGAAACTTTTTGATCTGTAAGGCACTGGTATCACCGCAAGCTACTAAGCTTTGAAATATCGGCTATAAACACGAACAAAAGATACGCACTCCCGTGTAAATAAAAGAGACCCTATCTCCGCCGGGCGACTATCACCATGTCTCTTTTATTTACACTTGAGTGCGTATCTTTTGTTCGTGTTTATAGCCGATAGTTCATAGCTTAGTAGCTCGAAGACGAGTGCCTAACGCTGCAGAGTTGATTTTAAACTAAATGTAGGTAGCAATTAGGTAGCAACTGCGACCATATATACATGGACGTCTAACGCCAGATCAAGAATGCCTCCACAATCAATTGTTCAATTGTGCCAAGATGGGCACATAGAGCTTTTCGTGAACCGCGCATATTTCGGCGCAACATCTTTGACAAATTTTTATTGAATATCGCCAATATCAAAACTTTGATGGACCAATTACAACTATTTTTAAATAGCGGTTTAAGTTTTTATAGGTTGACATTCAAATTCATTGCCGTGATGTATTGAACAGGGGGTGACACTTGTCAACTAAAATTCAGGACCGTTTTTGAAAGGCAATTTAGTATGGCGTGCGGCTTCCATGTTTTATTTGTTCGTAGGGTAGCAAATTGTAGTTAGTAAAGAACATGAAATTTGTACGCCCTTTACAAAATACGAACCATGTCCAAACATCCTGATGTCAGAATGAGTGGTCAAAACAAAAAATATATATTGTTTATTGTTTATAAAAAATACAATTGTACCTTACAGCTAAGGCCAGAACAGTACAAAATGGCAAAAACATATTACTTAATAACATAATATTAGTTCGTACAAACACAATTGAAACATTACTCGATACTACTTACAGGCATCTCTCTCGGTATCATAATATACTTTATTATAATTATTACACTGAGATACCAATTGTTTGGTAGATAGTAGCAAATACTAGCAAATAGGTAGCATTTTTTACGTAATCAATCAATGCCGAATGAGGGTTTTCTGAAATGACGTTCACCAGGGCGGCAGCACTGAAACTTATCTAAATTCTCAGAGCGCCTATAGTTTCGTGTTTAATAAAATAATATAAAAAATAAAATTAATTCTAGTTAGTTTTTCTTTGGGGCTAGATAATTGTGTTTCTTAGCGGGAACTTACTGCTTAGTGGCGTCATCTAGCGGCATACGTTTTAGAGAAAACCCTCATTCAACACTTAACCAATAATTCTGACGTACACGGAAAAGGGATTGTCCATTAATCACGTCAGGGAGGGAGTGTCAAGAAAAAATCACCAATTATCACCATACGGGAGAGGGGGTTATCGTACAGATCACCTATAATTTTTTGTTACTCTTTGCTGATCAGAATTATGGTTAGTAAAAAAAGTTTTAAAAGTTCGCGGACATTTACCTCGCTGGCAAAAACAGTTATTTTTATCAGGTGTGCTTAATAAAGTACGTAAATTGCAGTGTTATTAAAAGGAATTGAGTCGGCAATAAATTACATGTTACATGTCACATAGGCTAGGGGAAGCGGGGGTTTCCTGAAAATATCACCATGAAGGATGGGGGGTCTAAAATAGGTCAAAATCG
The DNA here is from genome assembly GCA_025490895.1 of Thaumatotibia leucotreta. Lineage (NCBI taxonomy): Eukaryota > Metazoa > Arthropoda > Insecta > Lepidoptera > Tortricidae > Thaumatotibia > Thaumatotibia leucotreta. Next base: position 10,647 of record JALPQI010006571.1, on the reverse strand, counting down.
TATGACGTGATTAATGGACAAGTCCAAAGGTTAGTGATAATTTTATCTGACGGATATCTTTCTCTAGAGACTATGAAACAGGCTGTATAGTTGAAATAATATGAAGTGAGCTCGTTCTCTTAAAATTCCAGTAGCATTTTGTTGTAAACCACAAAGTAAGATAACAAACACTCAGTAAAAGCAGAACAGAAGAAACTAGAAAAATAGAAGTAGATTATCGATAGACTAAACTATAAATAAACAAACTAAATAATGACGCTCATAACTTTTTCTACATTTTACAACTGCCAGGTAGTCGAAAAAAAAACGCTGAATAGAAAAATTACAATATGGAACCATAACTAGATTATCGGCTCTGTACCCTTGTCTTAACAATAACAATGCGTTGACTAAAAACTAACATTTCCCACATTTTGCACTTAGAGATAAAAGGCGTGCCGCCAGTCATTATCATTAGTCGCGCGCCATTATTTAATTTGTTTATTTTGTAGTCTATCGTGCAAATAATATCGTGCAAGTCGATAATCTATACTAACTTTCTAAGGCGGTTATATTCTGCTTTTACTGAGTGCTTGTTCTCTTACTTTGTGGTTCACGACCCAATACTACTGGAATTTTAAGAGAACGAGCTCACTTCATATTATTTCAACTATAAATAAATAAAGTAAACACTAACCATGGCTTCTACAAGCGTTTCGACAAGCGTTTTCTTTAACGGCGCCAAGGAATCTGCCGGTAATTTGTCGAATAGTATAGTCAGCATAGATATTATTGCTCGTTGGTCGTCGTTGCCTTTCTCCTCACTTTTCTGTCGTTCGACCTGAAACGCATGATAAATTGGACGTAATTATGCAAAAGGGAACCAACCCACATGAATTTTTCATACTAATTTATAAACTTTAAATCACAAGAAACAAAGTCAATCTTTAAAATGACAGATTCGTGTGGATTGGTTCCCTTTTGCATATAATTACGTCCAATTGATAATGAAATAAAATTATCTGAAATGCATTATATCGCGTATAATTATATCATTATCATGCATTATATCAAACCTACTACTGCATAACTTATTAATCTTATCATTATCGATTTAATATTTTCTTACCGCGATGATTACTTATAAAATAAAACTATCCAATACGCATTATATCGCGTATATAAATTTAACTTCATCTCGACTTTTCGAACACTTTATAGGGTTCGTGATGAAAGGTCAAGTTAAATTTAATGAATGAGCATTTCTCAAATCTCCTATACATTTTTGGCAACAAAAAAGGAATGGTTCATACAAAGATTTTGGGACGTTTTGGGAAACATGGTGGATCTTGCTCTGCACCATTAACCGATTACTGAACCTGACTACAGATTTTCTTCAAAATCGAAGACTTGATCGAAATGTACAGTCGACGTCAAAGATATACTTATAATTACATTAATTACGGTTTAGGTGCCAAAAATATACACTGTGTTTTTTTTTATTCCGTTAAATTTAAAAGGCTGCTTGGTACGTTAATTGGAGCCACCAGCCAATTGGTATATAGCTTTTAATCGAACTCGATAAAAACAATTTTTTTTCGTTTTCATACATAATAAATGAAATGGTAAGTGTGAGAGAACCTTAAGAATAACACAAAAGTTAATTTCAGGTGACTGACAGCCCACGTCAAAATAAGTAGCATAAGGATGCGATGTAATAAAGGTTGCAATAGGTACACTTGTTCAGTCATTAAACTTATTTTTTGAATAACTCAATAACAATAAGAGTTAAGATACTAGTTTCTTAGAGAAATAGATTAAGTTTGACCTAAATAAGCTCCCCTTTAATTTAACGGAAATCAATAAAAACATGGTGTATTTACACAACCTGAATGTCAAGGCAACCTCAATGAAGTCGTGTAATAGTAGATTACATCAGAGGCCGGGAAAATGAGGATTTTCGGCCAAGTTGGTATAAACGGCCGAGCGAGCGTGCGAGCGAAACCGGATAGGTAACGAGGCCGGGAATCCGTTTTCACGCCGAGGCATGTATAGTGCTTTTCTCAAACATACAAAGAAATACAAAAAATAACAATGTTATCGAAATTAAAAAAAAGTTAATTTGCAGGCCTGAAAAGTGTTATGAAATTCCCTTTCCATCCCAGTGGGTTACTGCGCCCTAAAAGCGATACTTCCGAGTCTATTTTAACGAACGTAAAGACGGTGTTTCATTGCATGTATGAGAATAGTTATTTGTTATACAAGAGGGCAAAGTTGTATTTTAACCGAGTGTGGAATTGCAACACGATATAGCGAACGGATTCTAGGGTTGAACCATGAGCCAGCGCATGGATTCTATGGTTGAACCACGAGCGAAGCGAGTGGTTCGAAAATAGAATCCTGAGCGAAGCGAGTGGTTCGAAAATAGAATCCTGAGCATATAGAGTGTTGCAATACACATGAGCTAAAATAACTCTGCAGCCGTGTGTAACACAAAACTTTTCACCTTCCTTAAGTGAGGAAACACAACATAATAAAAACAACTGATCTATGTAAAATACACTTTTATTTAAAAAATCAAGGGAAGTTCAAACTTTGCACTCTTGTGGATAAAACGCAAATTTGCTATCTGTTTTTAAAGAATAAAAAAGCCCTTTCCGAGCAAGGAAGGTGAAAAATATATTTCTGGCACCTAAACCGTAATAATATATTTGATCTCTGTACAGTTTTTTGAGAATTGTACAAATAAGAGAACTAGATGAACAGACTATCGTAGGTTATGAACGGTAAGAATCATAAGTGCAACAATTCATTCATGCAATAAATAAATGGAATCATACCTTCTTCTCTTTTTGAATAAGTTTTTTAATGGCCGGAGACTCAGGCTCGCCTCCTTCATTATCCGATGGGTCCACATCTGAAGATGCTGTGAAAAAATAACCAACAATTTACAAAACCCGTTGCTATATACAGGTGTAGTGAGAAATTACTTGCCTTCGGAAACGTTCGTAAACACATGCTGTTTCAGGCAGTGTCACCGAATCTGACTGAAGTAGCATGACAGCTATTACTGTCAGTCTCAGTGAGATAGACTGAAACAGCATGACGTTGACGAACGTTTCCGAAGGCAAGTCATTTCTCACTACATCTGTAACGACTCTGCCACAGACACGCGTGAGTAGGGATGATGACTGTAGTTAAAAAAAATTATTTTTCTCAAACTTGCTAGGGAATGTTGATGTTACTTACTTTAAATTAAACCCGGAAATACTATGTTTCCGGTGTCATATGCTAAAATGATATGTAAAGAGATTTCATGTATTTATTTCACACCCAGGACTGCAAACAGACTGTCTTTTGTTTTGAAATGTTAAATTTCAATTTCAATTTCAATTTATTTACCACCACCCACAAGATGGACAGACGACCTTGTGAAGGTCGCCGGGACACGCTGGATGCAGGTCGCATCTAACCGGTACATGTGGAGGTCCAGAGGGGAGGCCTATGTGCAGCAGTGGACGTCTTATGGCGAAGATGATGATGATGAGATATTTACTACCTGTTAGTGCACAGTTTTAATTAATTTAGCATCATACATCGAAAATAGTCAAAACCAACCTTTCTAGAAGAGTAAATTAGTAAATAAAAAAAAATTGTATTTTTGGAATAATAGTAGTTTATGCAACCGTACGTAATGAGGGGCATTACAACTCGAGTGTGGGTTTATGAAACGAACCGAAGGTGAGTTTCATAATAGCATCACACGAGTGTTGTAATGCCTGATTACGTATAGTTGCATACACTACTTTATCTACACACATATCATAAGTGCTCTAAGATGCGTTCAGAAACAAAGCTTTTTCATACTTGGCTCTCTACTTTTGCGGCAACAGGTTGTTAGTTGCGGTCATAGCTGCATTGAATATGTCCGGCAGAGTGCTCATATCGATATCCGAGTCACTGCCATTCATTATCAAGTAATTATCAGTATTATCACAAAGTATTCAATTTTATTCACAATTGTTCACTTGTAGTAGTAAGCCAACAAACAAAAGACAGCTGCTCGGAATGGCAGCGATTTGAATCTTTGTAATTTTTTTTTAAATCATAGACAATCGAGTGATTTCCCTAATCTTGTGTCACTCGATATGAAAATATCGTCCGATTGTAACTGAAAAACATACTGAATTAACTTTTTGTGTCGATGACTGGCTGAATATCTATAGATACCAGAATAGACACCTCACTTGAATCTGACAGTTGTTCCAAATTTAAAACTCATAACCTCCGGAAAAATCGTATATAATGTTAACTTTATGTATGTGCCAAGTTCTGATGGTGGGTAATGCTGGTCATTGTCTATTGTTTCTGAACGCGTTTAGAGCACTTAACGATATTTGTGTAGATAAATTGATTTAAGCGCCATCTGTTATTGCACGTACATATTTTTATGCGTTTTACTCGATACGCGTCAAACGGTACACTGCTCGAGTCTTGACAGAAATAATCTATAGATGTCACTAAACAAAATCTTGCATAGGGTAAGTTCTGCAGTGAATGAACAAATCCAGTGAACGAACAAAATACAAGTTTTTTTCGTAAAATAAGTTTTCTGTACATTTCTACTACGCGTTATATTTTTTTTTCGGGTAGGAATATTATTCGACAAGTTCTGGTAGCACTCACATCAACTCATATGCATCAGTGTCCAAATGGCGATGATCTAAAGTGGGCACGTTGCGCCGGTTCGTTTTTTATATGGAGGTGTTATAAGGATTGAGGTACAGATATTCTATTTCACGAAGTCCGTTTGGTTATGAATGTTGTCAGGCGTGCATGTATACAATGCTTTAGTGTGCGTAAGCGCGGGAGCGCTCAGTCACGATCGCAACGCGGTCGAGGTCGCTAGTGTTCTGAGTTCACGCCAGATTGTCTCACGAAGTAGCGTTAGCATGGAAACTATACGTCGAAAAAAATTATAAAACAAAATTTATTTTTTGTAAATTTATATCATCCACGCTGATAAGAATGACGATAGTAATTGTTAAAATTATTATTTTTTACTTACAATACATTTTAATCACGTGTAGGTACTTCTGCTACTATTATTATGAGTATTATTTGTACGTGGTGGATAAATTGTTTCACTGAATTGGATTTTTAATATTCATCAGATAGTGTTTTTTTTTTTTTGTGATATCTAAATTAAAATGCTTACTTATATACGCACGTTTCTATAAGTAAGCATTTTAATTTACTACCCGTAATAATACCTTCGAATTTTAACTAAAAGATTCAAAGTATTTCAACGAAATGTTACTTTTAAAATATATATATATTAATTGGTGTAATCAGGTTTCCGTGCTAACGTTCCTCACGTTCGCGCACACAAGGACGCTTATCTGTACACTTTACACACACAACGAAAGCCAAACGGACTTCGTGAGATAGAATATCTGTAAGCTTACGTTGTGTTTAACGTGTTATTGTGTGCGTTTCGTGCATCTCCCAGATACAGTGCGTGTTTTTTTGAAACCGGAAGGTTATGATCATGCTATTAAAGTATATTTTAATGTGATTTTGTTTCAAAGAGTGGTTTTTAATCCAGTGTTCTATAACTAGAACTCAAAATGGCTTAAAACCTAGTGACCGAACGGGGGAGTTCATTCACTGGAATTGCGTGATTTATTGTTTGTTCCATATCTGACGTTTTAGTAGTTGTTATAAGATTTGGTTTTCTATGAATTTAATAGAAATGTACTGTCTAGCAAAGGGCCAGTGTTCGAACAATACTTGATATATTAAAATTTTAATGAACTACCGCAAACACAGTTAGTTCATTAATTGGATTGCGAAAACCAGTGAATGAACTAAATCATTTATTTTGTATTTTGTCTGGGTTTTAAGACATGGAAAGGTAAAAAAAACATATGAAGTATTCTAATATGACCAAGAATCTCTCGACAAACCTCTAAAAGCTGTTGCAACTAGTGAACTATCAAGTACCAGTTTTAATATCTCAAAATCAACGCTATTTAAATCACCGAAAATGTCCAAATTCATGCCACTGAAGAAACAAATATAAACGGATCTTTGGTTAATAAAAAGTATTTAAGTGCTATAATTGATATGCAGAATGAGCTCAGTTTACTTTTTAACGAAAGTGACATATAATATATCTGCAGATATATTTATCCACTCATTTGCTTTGAAATTTTGGTTGAGATTTATTACTATGTAAAATAAGAGTGACTGCTGGTAATGGTTACCTGATTAGTTAAAGTAGTTTGAATTTTTAATTTTTTAAATTTAAGATGAACACTTATCTGTTTATATACAAAATTGTTTTATATGCAGTGTTTACCTGGAAGAGATTGTGACACCGTTCCTTGAATGTATTCGCAAGTAAGTTACAAATGCATTGATGTCAACAATTGTTGGTAACCTTAATAAATAAAATAAAATAAAATATAAGGTCACTCTTCAATGGTAACGGAAGAGTTAATTGAACCTTTCCAGAATACCTACGCAGAAATGTGAAAATGTAATTGATGTCGTTTAATTATGTTTATAGTTATTATGTCTCATTAAAGTTAAAATTCAAGTATCGAATATTACTAGCACTACCAATTAAAAATGGAGTACTTTTTGCATTTTAATACACTGTTTTTAAGGTAGTTCATTCATTGGTTTCATTTGTTCATTTACTAGAATTTTGTGTTCATTCACTGGTGATTTTCCGTTTTATCCCCTACAGTCAGCTATAATTTAAAACTGTGCAGCACTAATGCCAAATAAAATTGATTTTAGAAAACTACAATAGTTGTTTACTCTTTGAGAACATTCATATTTAAACTTCATTATTGCTCCCAGCCACAAAAAAAAATTTCATCATTATACTCGTTTCTGACTAATTCGCATACGTGGAATACGATTTTCGGGTCCATTGTGAGATCCAAGATGGCGGCTACTTTTTTTTGCAATTTTCATCATTATACTCGTTTCTGACTAATTCGAATACGTGGAAACGTGGAATACGATTTTCCGGTCCATTCTAAGATCCAAGATGGCGGATTTTTTTTTTGCAATTTTCATCATACTCGTTTCTGACTAATTCGCATACGTGGAATACGATTTTCGGGTCCATTCTAAGATCCAAGATGGTGGGATTTTTTTTTTGAAATTTTCATCATTATACTCGTTTCTGACTAATTTGCATACGTGGAATACGATTTTCGGGTCCATTCTAAAATCCAAAATGGCGGGAACATTTTTTTTGCAATTTTCATCATTATACTCGTTTCTGACTAATTCGCATACGTGGAATACGATTTTCGGGTCCATTCTGAGATCCAAGATGGCGGGAACTTATTTTTGCAATTTTAATCATTATACTAGTTTCTGACTAATTTGCATACGTGGAATACGATTTTCGGGTCCATTCTAAGATCCAAGATGGTGGGAATTTTTTTTTTGCAATTTTCATCATTATACTCGTTTCTCACTAATTCGAATACGTGGAATACGATTTCCGGGTTCATTCTAAAATCCAAGATGGCGGGAACATTTTTTTTGCAATTCTCATCATTATACTCGTTTCTGACTAATTCGCATACGTGGAATACGATTTTCGGGTCCATTCTAAGATCCAAGATGGTGGGAATTTTTTTTTGCAATTTTCATCATTATACTCGCTTCTGACTAATTCGAATACGTGGAATACAATTTTCGAGTCCATTCTAAGATCCAAGATGGCGGAAACTTATTTTTGCAATTTTCATCATTATACGAGGGCTGTTCCGAAAGTTTTTAGTTGCTCCGGTTCTATTCATGCGATTTCAATAAAACTTACACCATTTTGAGGGATATTTCAATGACGTTTTAGGCGGTGTAAATTTGTTTTAGTAATGATTTTAGATATTTTTATTATTTTGTTTTACTTAGACGTGTCGAGCCTTACTCCAATGACCATGATACCGGTTTTTAAGCCACTTTTTAATGAGATGCCATGAACATCATTCGCTTATAAAACTATTTTATTTTATAGGTACTAGTAATTGAAGATATTTCCGTTATTTTTAAGTACAAATTACGTGATATCCTTTACTTTAATCATAAATGAGTAGGCATCGAAAAAAATCGTAAACTCTAAAATTGGAATTTCGAATATTGTAAAAATCATCATCCAATCAGTAATCATTGTTCTTCAATTATAATTAAAAAAACGCAAAATAAACTAAATTATTTATCCCGGGTATATTTAAGTACGGCTTTCAAAGATTTTTATACAAAATATGCTTCAATGTGTCAAAAATGGCCAATTTTTCCATACTATGTTAAATTTCATACAAAACAGCTTTTTGTAAAAAAAATATAATAAAAAAACTATTCTTATTACATGCATAAATTTACTAACCATAATAAGTATTGAAATGTCCCTCACAATTATATAAATTTAATTTAAATCGCATGAATAGAACCGGAGCAACTAAAAACTTTTGGAACAGCCCTCGTACTCGTTTCTGACTAATTCGAATACGTGGAATACAATTTTCGAGTCCATTCTAAGATCCAAGATGGCGGAAACTTATTTTTGCAATTTTCATCATTATACTCGTTTCTGACTAATTCGAATACGTGGAATACGATTTACGGGTCCATTCTGAGATCAAAGATGGCGGGAACTTTTTTTTGCAATTTTCATCATTATACTCGTTTCTGACTAATTCGAATACGTGGAATACAATTTTCGGGTCCATTCTAAGATCCAAGATGGCGGAAACTTTTTTTTGCAATTTTCATCATTATACTCGTTTCTGACTAATTTGCATACGTGGAATACGATTTACGGGTCCATTCTGAGATCAAAGATAGCGGGAACTTTTTTATTGCAATTTTCATCATTATACTCGTTTCTGACTAATTCGCATACGTGGAATACGATTTTCGGGTCCATTCTGAGATCCAAGATGGCGGCTACTTTATTTTGCAATTTTCGTCATTATACTCGTTTCTGACTAATTCGCATACGTGGAATACGATTTTCGGGTCCATTCTGAGATCAAAGATGGCGGGAACTTTTTTTTGCAATTTTCATCATTCTCGTTTCTGACTAATTCGCATACGTGGAATACGATTTTCGGGTCCATTCTGAGATCCAAGATGGCGGCTACTTTATTTTGCAATTTTCATCATTATACTCGTCTCTGACTAATTCGCATACGTGGAATACGATTTTCGGGTCCATTCTGAGATCAAAGATGGCGGGAACTTTTTTTTTGCAATTTTCATCATTATACTCGTTTCTGACTAATTCGCATACGTGGAATACGATTTTCGGGTCCATTCTGTGATCCAAGATGGCGGCTACTTTTTTTGCAATTTTCATCATTATACTCGTTTCTGACTAATTTGCTTACGTGGAATACGATTTTCGGGTCCATTCTGATATCCAATATGGCGGGAACGTTTTTTTTACAATTTTCATCATTATACTCGATTCTGCTTAATTCGAATACGTGGAATACAACTTTCGGGTCCATTCTGAGATCCAAGATGGCGGGAACTTTTTTTTTGCAATTTTCATCATTATACTCGTTTTTGACTAATTTGCATACGTGGAATACGATTTTCGGGTCCAAGATCCAAGATGGTGGGAATTTTTTTTGCAATTTTCATCATTATACTCGTTTCTGACTAATTCGCATACGTGGAATACGATTTTCGGGTCCATTCTGTGATCCAAGATGGCGGCTACTTTTTTTTGCAATTTTCATCATTATACTCGTTTCTGACTAATTTGCATACGTGGAATACGATTTTCGGGTCCATTCTGAGATCCAAGATGGCGGGAACTTATTTTTGCAATTTTCATCATTATACTCGTTTCTGACTAATTCGAAAACGTGGAATACAATTTTCGAGTCCATTCTAAGATCCAAGATGGCGGAAACTTTTTTTTGCAATTTTCATCATTATACTCGTTTCTGAGTAATTTGCATACGTGGAATACGATTTTTGGGTCCATTCTGAGATCCAAGACGGCGGGAACTTTTTTTGCAATTTTCATCATTATACTCGATTCTGACTAATTCGAAATTCGAATACGTGGTATACAACTTTCGGGTCCATTCTAAGATCCAAGATGGCGGGAACTTTTTTTTGCAATTTTCATCATTATACTCGTTTCTGACTAATTCGAATACGTGGAATACAATTTTCGGGTCCATTCTAAGATCCAAGATGGCGGAAACTTTTTTTTGGCAATTTTCATCATTATACTCGTTTCTGCGTAATTTGCATACGTGGAATACGATTTTCAGGCCCATTCTGAGATCCAAGGTGGCGGGAACTTTTTTTTGCAATTTTCATCATTATACTCGTTTCTGACTAATTCGCATACGTGGAATACGATTTTCGAGTCCATTCTGAGATCCAAGATGGCGGAAACTATTTTTTTTTGCAATTTTCATCATTTACTCGTTTCTGACTAATTCGCATACGTGAAATACGATTTTCGGGTCCATTTTGAGATCCAAGATGGCGGGAACTTTTTTTTGCAATTTTCATCATTATACTCGTTTCTGACTAATTCGCATACGTGGAATACGATTTTCGAGTCCATTCTGAGATCCAAGATGGCGGAAACTATTTTTTTTGCAATTTTCA